>WEIS01006774.1:0-23425 GCA_013389965.1 Todus mexicanus | reverse complement strand
ATTGGTGAGGCCGCACCTTGAGTACTGTGTCCAGTTCTGGGCCCCTCAGTTTAAGAAAGATGTTGAATTGCTTGAACGTGTCCAGAGAAGGGCAACAAGGATGGTGAAGGGGTTGGAGCACAAGCCCTATGAGGAGAGACTGAGGGAGCTGGGGTTGTTTAGCCTGGACAGGAGGAGGCTCAGGGGAGACCTCATTGCCCTCTACAACTACTTTAAGGGGTGTTGTAGCCAGGTGGGGGCTGGTCTCTTCTCTCAGACTGCCAATCACAGGACAAGAGGACAGAGTCTTAAGCTGCGTCAGGGAAGGTCTAGGCTAGATATTAGGAAGAACTTTTTTACAGAGAGAGTGATTCCCCATTGGCATAGGCTGCCCAGGGAGGTGGTAGAGTCACCATCATTAGAGGTGTTCAAGAAGACATTGGATGATGTACTCAGGGACAAGATTTAGATTATGAGATAATATTGGGTAATAGGTTGGGTAGTAGGTTGGTGATAGTCTAGGTAGTAGGTTACAGGTTGGACTTGATAATCTCTATGGTCTTTTCCAACCTTGTTAATTCTGTGATTCTGTGATTCTGTGATTCTGTGAAATGCAATAATTGTTGGTGTCCTGTGCAAAGGATCTGAGGAGGTTTAGAAGATCATTAAAATGCTACTCTCAGGTTATAATGAGAATTTGCAACTCTTTAAAAATCTGTCAATAGATTTTTTTTTGTTTTTGTATTGTAAGAGTAACAATCAAAGACAGAACTTTGCAACAGTCATGTTTCAGATTTCAGGTATGAACAGCTGGGCAAACACAGTAGCCCTCAAAAAGTTCTAAGCACAGAGAGCAGTGCTTGCAGAGGGATCAGACCTCCATGCTGTTGCATGTTCAGAAAGCTGATCCAAAGTTACAATGTGAGTGTGAAGCAGTTTACTGCACGATTCATTGCGAAGAAGAACTTGATCATGATCTGTATGTAAATTAATTTCGCTTGCACTTTGCTTATGTAATATTAGGAACTGTATAAGCCTGCTGAATGTGTGGGTCAGACATTAAAATAGCTTTTAGGAAAGTGTACATCAATTTACCATAATTAGTACTTGTCGGAAATTAAGATTTGACATAAACAACATGAAACTGTCAAGAAAAATGCAGTTAGTGATACTGATCATCTGAAATATGAATGCAGCTTCAGTAATGACAAAAATATGACTTCCTACACTTCACAGAACACACATCTGACTAGTAAAGTCTCACATATAAATCAAGTGATTTTAAGTGTACATATATATATATCCTCACTATACAAAATAGATGTGGACAGGTTGGAAAGGGTATAGAGAAGGGCCACGAGGATGATCAGAGGACTGGAAGACCTGACATTTGGAAAAAGGTTGAGAAAATTTGTTCAGCCTTGAGAAGAGAAGGCTTAGGGGGAACCTCATTACCATGTACCAGTACATAAAGGGTGGCTAGCAAGAAGATGGGGACTCCCTCTGCACAAGAAGTCACATAGAAAAGACAAGGTGTAATGAGTACAGGTTACTCCTTGGGATATTCTGACTGGACCCCAGAAGAAAATTTTTCACCATGAGAACAATTAGACATTGGAATAATCTCCCAAGGGAAGTGGTGGATTCTCCTACTTTGGGCAATTTTAAGACTTGAATTGACAGGGTGCTGGACCATCTCATTTAAACTGTTTTTTTGTACCTTGAAAGGTTGGACTAAGTGATCCTTGAGGTGCCTTCCAATATGATATTCTATGATTCTATGATATGATTCTACAAAGTTGCAAATTTACACCAAATTAATGAACTTTAAAATAATAAGTTCTCCATGGCTAACATGATCAGGAGATAAAGAAGTTTGTTAACTGGAAGCAACATAGATAAGTAAATGAAAAAAGCCAAGACACATCAAGAGATTAAAAGTTATTCCTACTTGTGTGACTTTCGTTAAACTGTTTTCCACTTCTGTAAATGCATAAGCATAAAGACAATATGTAGCCAGGTTTTCAACACAGAAATTTCTCAAGCCCATCTTGCCCTCATTTAAATGTTCTAGTCCAGACTAAAAACTTAGTTTATGCTGAGCTCTATAAAACTTGGGATAGTACAATGGGAAACCTGTTCATCAATATTCATCAGCTACTGTCTCTGAGCCATCAGAGTGAGCCTACCAGGCTGGTTACTACTCAGAACATGTCCTTGGAGATGACATACTCCCCCCTTTTTCTGATTATGAATTACTCATTCAGCACGCAGGAAATCCGTTAAATCCACTCTTTTGCATTGGCTGCTATGCCCTACACAGGTTACACAAACATTTTGAGATAAAATTCCTTACTGACTGTGGTTACAACCTAGCCCCAGAAAACAATGAGCCAAGTCTGACAGATAGAAAAAAAAAAAAAAAGAAAAAGAAGCAATACAGATATCTACCCAAATAGAGGATGCTGGCACAGCTCAGTTTTAGGAAGCTTATTTCCCATGGGAAAATGGGGTTTCTGTAACAATTTACAGAATGCTCATGAATTCCTCATTAGAGCTATGTATGGTGATAGGGATATCAGAGTGAGCCCCAAGATGACTTTAGGGTTACAGTTCAGAGAACCATGGAGCTGGAGACTTTGTGCTCCCTGATCTCTGCCCTTAAAGCTAAAGCGAGTTTGAAGCTGAGGTCCCCATTACCATGAGTATGCCAGAAGAGAAAAGAGTGAATATTTTGTAAATAGTTACAGAAACTTCTTCAATTCCAGAGCTGTCTCTCTTCCCCTAATTGGAGTAAGAAGTTAGACTTGTCTGGTCAGCCAGCCAAGCTGCTGTAGGGGTCTGTCCTGGGCCTGGTTCTGCCCATGTTTTCTGTTCCAGGGCTGCCTGTGTGAGCCATGTGGATGCTGAAGCCGTTTCCCTCCTCTGGGCAGGGCTTCTCTGTGTGGGTTTGATTTTAACTTCACTTCACCCCATCTCATCTCTGGCCATTCTGGTGGCGTGTGTTCATCTTTACACCCTAGGGGCTGTCCACACCTAGTGAAGGGCTCCTGCCCAGGGCAGAGTGGCCTGAGGAGGACAGTGGGTTGCTGGTGTGTGCTGGAGCTGCAAAGTTCTCAAATGTGGGTGCCTTTAGTTGCTGGGACACTGGAGCTACAAAAGACATTTGTTGGGATTTTTTTTGGAAAGGTTAATAGGAATCGTGACCAAAAAAAAAAAAAAGAGAGAGAGAGAGAAAAGAAGGGACACTGTTTGATTTTGAATCCTGTATCTCATTACTGCTTTTGCCTACGTATTCATTTAGTATTTTGTAGGAATTGCATATATTCACTGAATTGAACAGCAATATGTTTTATATTGCTTTTTTTATCCATTCCTCATCTAGAAGTGATCAGCTTATTCATTTGTCACGTGGTTATTCATAATACCTCATTTACATCATTTATTATCATTCCCATTCTTAAATTCATGTTTGCAACATTTTTCATAGAAAACTGCTTAATAATAATGTTACCATAGTAACTGCTATTTTTATTATTTAAACTTTCAGACTTAACTAAATCTTGAACAGCAACAACTAGTCCTGAATGACAAGACTAAAATCCATTGGCCAAAATGGATTTCTTACAACCTATTAGAAAAGCTGAAGGTTTTTGGCAAAAGTAAGCAGAAGGTTTCTGGGGGAGCTCTGAATTTATCTTGTTTTTTAATTTATTACTGCAGTTAGGGGAGGAAAGACAACCTTTGGATAGTGGAGTTTCTTTAAGAAAATTTAAATTTTAATTTTAAAATTATAATAGAGCTGGAAAATTATTTTCTTTCCTGTAGAAAAGGTGGAAACTGGTTGTTCCTGCTTCACTGCAGGTTTTTTTTCAAGCAGGTTTTTTTTCAAGCTTTTTTTTTTTTGTTTGATGAAAAGTCAAAACAATACAAAAGGGGGTTATTTCCAAATTGCTGCAATTTGTTTTAAAAGTTTAAAAGATAAAAATGATTTTAACCAACAGTAGTAGTACAAATACATCAGAGTTGAAGGAACGCATGTAGTTACTATGTTACTTCAGTAATCTTACTACTATAGCTAGTTAAAGATGTGTATGTTAGATGTTTGTTTAGAAATATTTAGGCTGAGATTGATTACATAGTTTAACTCAAAGAGAAATACCTTCCAACACATTTCAGCATATGCAGATCTGAGAATCAAGCATGTGCTTACAAGATGTATTAAGTGAGGCCTGAGCTTTTTATACGGTGCTTGCTCTAGTTTTCTCCATCCTGTTGATTTCCTGGGAAGTACTTCATGCCCACAAAATGGTCTTGTAGAACACTGATACATATCATCAGCAACCATAATGTAAAATATATTTGCAAATGAAAACCGTGGAAGCAAAGTTTTATTTCTCTACATAATTTGTCTTGGGACATGGTTAAAGGGTTCTGGAGTTCAAACTTTATCACAAAACTTCTCAGTGAGGCTGAGGAACAAGCATTAATATTAAGAGTGGTATTTTCAAGTAGTGCTGTTTCACATCTACTGTTTTCAGTAATAGACATAGGTCCAGATAAAGAACTGCACATAAGCCCTGAGTATATAGGTATGTGAACACTGATACTAGCTGCCACAGTATCTAGTAGTTTGACAGACATATAAAAGAGTAAGTTATCCAGTGAAATATCCAGAATTTTAAGGTAGGCTATATGCACAGGGAAAGCACACTAATGTGAGTTTTTAAAGTGAAAACTTATGGCTTTAAGGATGTTACAGTGCCAAAAGGGTCTTTGTAGATCAATAAGCCCTATATCGAACTTGTCTCTCCCAACTACCACGTCTCTGCAATCATCTTGAATTAGGTGTTTATATAGAAAATATGAATATGAAAGCCTTTGGATAGAGGAAATTTAGAAAATTATGAATGGTTAAACTATAACAGCTAGTGCTTTCCTATGTTTTTATCTGTAACACATTTCCTAGTAATTAGCAATGTTTTGAGGAAAAGAGAAGAAAAAGTATAGCTATTCCAAGATTATGTTTTGATGGGAAAATCACACATAAAGCAGATTGGTGTTAAAACTCTTAATGTGGATTTTCACCATAATTATGTAACCAGCTCATCTAATTATCTAATTATCTTGTCTTTGATTGGCCCATATTTGAAATCATCAGAAAAAAAACACAAATGATACCTAACAAGAATGCTATGTCGTGTAGGGTATAAATGAATCTCAACCTCATTCTGTCTGCACTGATGTCTTGAGCTAACTTACGGTGAATGTCAACTGCAGCTTCAGAGTGAAGCATTATTTTGACAAATAAGTAGTATGATTCATTTTATTATTCTCAAGACTCTGACTTTATATCAGTTTTGCTTGTCCACATAATTCGTCAACACTTTGGACACCTTCTTGGCTTTGCTCTAGCAAGTAGATGTAAAGACTAAACAAATAATCATAAAAAAAATAAAAATCAGCCCCTTAGCAATTTCTGTGGTGTTAAAGGGAAGACATGGATGACAGAGCTACAACAGAATTGCAACTTCTTCCTCAAAATCCCACAACATTCATTATAGTTACTGCCCTAAAACTGTGAAAAATCTCTGTAAAGACTGAAAATATATTTGCATCTGCCAGTGATCTTTGTTAAATATTTGTTCTCATTCTGCTTTCCATAACCAAAGACCTATGGGAAGCGGCAATGTACAGACCATCGAAACTCATCACTGCTGATAAACATTTAGGAGAGGTAGGTCCTGCCTGACCATCCTGATCTCCTTTTATGACCAAGTGACTCGCCTGGTTGATGAGGGCAAGGCTGTGGACGTAATATTCCTTGACTTCAGTAAGACCTTCGACACTGTGTCCCATAGTAAACTTCTGGAGAAGCTCTCAGCTCGTGGCTTAGACAGGAACGTTCTGTGCTGGGTTAGGAACTGGTTGAATGGTCGAGCCCAGAGAGTTGTGGTGAATGGTACCACACCCGATTGGCAGCCAGTCACTAGTAGTGTCCCCCAGGGGTCAGTGTTGGGCCCGATCCTGTTCAATATCTTTATTACTTAGAAACACTACCACCCTTTTTCTGACGATGCTATGCATTTTTTCCTGTGTGACTGTAAAAAATTTTTTCACTCAGCTGAAGATATCCATTCTCACTGAGGAAAGGAACCAAAATGGTTTTCAGGGCACACATTTACTACTGCATTTACATGTGCGAGAGATGGGAGTGTTAGCTTAGGTAGTCACTTCCACTGGTAGTATTAGAGTTGTGTATGTCCCTTAGCACAGATGTGCAAATCCACTGGGATGTGCAAGGCATCATGGATTTGCAGTGTTGTGGGGGAATATCTCAAATTTTTTGACACCTAAGCAAAGTATTCTATGAGGTGGTACACACAAGACATTGAGAGTTGGTGGATCCTAGCTCTGCATATGTAGAGAAAAAGATGGATCCTCTGGAGAATTGTGGAGTCTGATTTGCTACATGGAATCAGTGTGTTAACAGATATGTTTTCATGGCTAAATCTCCACCAAAACTAAGAGCTAGAGGAGCACAGATGAGCAGAAGAACCACAGAAATGTCACCCTGAACTGAAGACATATTCAGTGATGCCAGACAGGGCTTACCAACAGTAGATAAGAAGGACCATGTCTGAAACAGAAGTCAGCTCATGGAGAAAGGTTTTCCAGCCTAAAAGAAGATCACCAACAGCACAACAGCTACCAGGGGCTTTCTGATTCTACACGTAAAACTAGCAAGTTAATATTATTTTCAAATGATATTTTAAATCACTTCACACGAAAGATCAGCTTTGCAAATTTGCAAAATTTGCAGTAGAGGGTTGTATGAAAGCAGTCTGACTAAAAGAACCTTTTTGTAATTGTTGACCAAGAGAATAACGTAGTTATCAATGCAGTTTTTGAGATACAATCAATCTCATGCCTCTGCAGGTGAAACTAAACCATGACCTTTAAGTATCTGTTAGGCTTCTGTTGCATTAACAATCATAAGACAGTGCTGTCATGCACTTCTCACATGTGAAGGAAAACTATTCAGATATTTTGAACCAAACAGAGATATATACACCTGACTTGCTGTTCACTACACTGCTAAATATGGTCATTTTGCACAGGCTAGTATCAAGAAACTGCTGACTGCAAGCCTAGTTCGTATGATCAGTAAGTGTTCGAATAAAAGTGACATATCTTAGACGAGAAAGTTTATTTTTTGGGCTCATAATTACCTTGCTAGGGGAATTAATTTAAAAAAGAGGATAATTTAAAATAAAGAAATATTAGTAAAAAAGTGTAAGAAGTAGAAAACATTAATCAAATCATTGAATGCTGATCATTATGCAATGCTTAGAAATATTATGACTCATGTCCTTGAAAGACAGAGAAGATGCAACTATGATATACGCTTTATGTATTATTAAAACAAAAAGACTACAATTCATCTCATGTTCTGCTATAAGATTAAGGCCATAGTTTAATCCATTGTTTAATCTTGTATAATACTCTTCTGTATATCATTTTGCAATCAAACTTGCTAATAAAGTATATCCAGAAGAAAGATAATTTTATTTCACAAGATTTTTTTTTATTTTTTTTTTTTTTTTTACAAAAACGCGCAGTCAAGGCAAGTCCTGAAATACTGTTCTACTTGCAGTATGAGAAAAAGAAATTTTTCATTTTCCAGGGCATTAAGAAGTTGCATCAGGTAGTGTGAAAAATTGGTTAGGTTTGGAGTAAAGGAAGATGAACCATGTCAAGAGATGATGTCTTCTGTGTTTATATGCTTGCCTCTCAGTGACTTGGCTGAGGAACAAGCGCACATCAGGTTGGGAAAGGGCAACGTAATATGTTTGGTTGTGGTACGCACATCTTTCAGTGATAGAAACCACTGCGAGTTTCCTTTGCTGAAGAACCTCCTGAGCCACCATACTGTCCCACCCTAGGAGTGACCAGTGGACAGAACATGGTGGTTCTGGACCAGTGGGTATCGCACTGAAGTACTTTCTGAAAAGGAGTGTAGGTAGCCACGTTTTCGTTGCCTCTACAATCTCCATGAATGATTTGAGATCACAGTTCAGGACTGCTCTTTATGCCTTGAAATCCCAATGTTGTGTTAAGTACAACATGTGCTGAGCTGTCCATTTGAGTCTGGTAGGGATGAGGTACAGCCCATATGCACACCAAATCTGTAAGAACAAGATCTGGCACTGTTCCCTTCTGATACTCTTTTTTTAAGACTCAGGGCTGACACTGTAACCTCTGTGTCCTTACAACGAGGATCACAGATGCCAAAGAAAGGCATTGGAGGGTGTTGGGGTTTTTGTTTGTTTGTCTGTTTTTAAAATAGAAATAAAACAATTGAGAATTCTGTTTAAAATCTCACCTCTCCAGGAGTTCCCAAATTATACTATCTCTAAAATCAAGGCTACCTCATGGCCCTGTTTCACTTTTACATTGAGAAAATTCTGTGTTTTTACTGTGCTCTGGAGTGGACTAATAGCCTTTCTAACCTTTCATTCAAGAAAGGAACTGCAGACAAAGCTAGATCTCCTTCCACAAGAATTACAAGTAAAGTTTTTTCCAAAAAACAGTGATGCAAGGTTGCAAGTCTAGTATGGTTTGCAAGCAAACAACAAGTCCTGGGGTTTCAAAATGTAGTTTTAGCAGAAACATATGCTGATCAAGATATGCTGCACATAGTTGAAAGAGTGATTCACAAGGGAACTTCATTATATCCACAGCTGAGTAGTGTTGCAGCTCCTGGAAGATCTGATAAAATAGGTGATTTTTCTTTCCTCCTTTCTTTTTTTTTCCTGGTTTACCTCCATGGGCTTCCTAGATATTTTTTTTATTCTGTTCTTTTCGATTGCTACTTCACTGTCACACAGAAGATAGATTGCCACCTAGGAAAAGAGTAGCAGTACTCTCCATTCTGCCTAGAATGGACAGGCAGATCATTAATGTCTTCAGCAAAACAGACAGTCAGGCAACTCATCATCCAAAGGGACCTAGACAGGTAGGGTCATAAAAGGCATCTAAACCATAAACCCAGTAGATTTACTGTAATAAAATTAGTCTGTAGTTTGTAGGTAATTTGGAAGATCATACCTTTATAAAATAATGCCTGCCATCTCTGAACAATGATAAATAACAGGAAAAAAAAAGTGAAAATGTAGAACACTAAGATTTATTTTGTTGAGACTCCATTTTGAAAAGAGCAATGATTGGTAATTTATGTAATGCAATGTCTATTGTATTCCTGTTATGACTGACATTTTAAAATAATATTTTTGTGCTTTTTTTTGGTCCATATAACAGGGTATTTTTAGAAAATGGAAATGGAATATAACGGAACAACAGCCAGAAATATTTTAACATTGTGCCACACTTTGTACAGCATGTGAGTTTTGTCTCAAACAGAGAAGCCAAGGGGCAGAGGGGCTGCTGTCAAGTTGCAGGCTTCATTTAAATCCTAAATCAGCCTCTGTGACAGGAACAAATTCTGAGATACCAGAGCAAATTCACTCCTGGCAAAGTTTCAGAGAACACCCTCAGGGCACCAGTGATGATTCATTCATGCACCTGAACTGTAAGGACAAATAAAAGCTCTTCAGGACCTTCTGGGAGTAATACAAAGTCACTGTGTCTTCAGTAGCAGGTTTGAAGTCAAACTGACTGACTGTCCATAATTCATTTACTTTCCACAGCTCATAAAGGCCAAGCTGAAGAATATTTACAACCAGCTTTCTCAAGTACATCCTTGTACCATAGCACAGGGGATTTGACTGGAAAGCTCATGTTGGGGTGAGAGGTCAGTGGAGCTGGTTGGTCCCTTGCTGCTTGTTGGGCTTTGGGTCAGAATCACCCAGCACAAGAATACTACAGTTGAAGCTAGTCTGGCTTCTGGGAGAAAGAATTTATCATGTGTCCATGAACCATTAGTCTCATTAATTTAATTCTCAGCATTAAACTGAAGAATTCTTCAATTCTTAGACAGTAACATTGTTTTTCTGAGTGTCTATTAGGGAACTAGCAAATATTTCTTTATCTCTTTAAAATATTTACTAAGACCTACTCAAAGTATTTTTAGTTTTTACATGGTTGCTTCTTCAAATGTATGTGAGCTTTTTTCCCTGAAAATAGTTTGCAACTGGAACCCAAACTGAAACCTATTTGCTAATGTTTTTTGGTTGTTGCTTTTTCATTATTTTGGGGGGCCATCAAATGATTTTAGAATAAAACTTCCCTTGTTCATTTTTCTTAGTGAGTTTAGAAAATGATAGTTTACACTTTCCATTGTTTTTCACCTCAGAGTTATGTTGCAGTGTTGCACACATTTTCTTGTTCAGGGACTCCAAACAATTTCTCACTAACATCTATATTGACTCATATTCCATTTCATCAGATTTTGACGCATTTAGTTCCTATCAGTTGTCATCTTTGTGTTGTCAGCTCTTCTGTGCCATTTCTTAGTGGTGAGAACTTCAGAAGGAGTGCTTCCATATTATTGTATTAATTATTATCAATAATAATTATTAATATTATTGAAAAGAAATATTACAAATTAGACCCAAAATAAAATGGACTTTTGCAACAGTGAAATGTTACAAATATGCTAAATGTTCTCCACCCTTTACCCTCGTTCTTTCACTTGGAGATATCTTTGATATAGCACATTACTAATCAAATACCTCTTAAAAGTATTTTTCATTAAATTTTTCCATTCAAAAATCATTTTAGGTTATATTGGTAATAAAAGGGAATGACAAAATCATTCCACTTGCTCACTTAATAAAACGTAGTACCAAGAAAAGATGCTTTTTATTTCATATTGCATTGAAACTTGAAAAAATACTTGTAAGGAGAAGAGTAAAACTTGTTAGTAAAATGCAACCACATTGCAACTTGTTAGGGCTCTGTGGTTTGGAGAACCTTACTCAAGAATTTGGCTGTATAGAAGAGATAGAGTTTTTAATAGGAAAATATCTTTAAACCCAAGTACTTCTCAAAATGAAGTTAATAAACTCAAGCTAATCCACAGAGTATAACTTAGACTCATGGAATGGTTTGGGTTGGAACGGACCTTAAAGATCACCCAGTTCCAACTCTCTTGCCAGGGGCAGGGCAGGGACACCAGGTTGCTCAAGGCCCTGTCCAGTCTGGCCTTGAACACATCCAGGTAGGGGGCATCCACAACTTCCCTGGGCAACCAGCTTCTAACCATTTGTTTTAACAGAGGTTGAAATAATTGTAAACCAGGGCAGAAATCACCAGCTTTGTGGATTTCTTTTTGTTAAATACTAAATTTTTCCAATGGTACTATTTTCCTTACTCTTGCTGTGTGATTGAAGATTTATTTGGAACACTTTGGATTACAATACTGTTGGAAAGCTGGCCTCATGAGGTGTTGATAACAGCAAGTGCTGCTCTGTTTACATGTATGTTGAAATAAAGAATGGAGTTTCCTGTTGTACATTACGTAAAATCATTGTTAATCGAAAGAAACTTTTCCCTGGTATCTCAGCTGAGATCTGATCAAAATATTTTCAGAGTCACTAGAGTTGGACACAGTTTGTCATTACAGACAGTGATTTTTGGCTCATTTCCTCAGGGGATAAAGGAAGGAACAAGCATGGGAAAGTGGAAATAATGGAGGGAAAAGGGCCAGTGGTATGTAATCAAGCCAGCAGCATGCTTGTCTGACTGAGCACTACACTTGTTCACCACAGTCTGCCATTTCATTATTAAGATCTGTCTGTAATCTCATGCTCTGTTGTGTGCATTTGTGGATGGAGAGAGGTGTGCATGTCTCATTGGTGAGTTTTGGTCCTGATCAGCCAGAAAGAAGAAACAGGACTAGGCTGCCTGTGCTCATGGTTACATGAGGGCTGTTTGTGTCTGCACTGTCTCTCTGTTGGTGTTGGCCTGAGTGGCTGTCTTTGCGTGTACGCATGGTGTATGCATGTGCATTGGCATCTCTAGGACAGACACTCAGCCTTGCTACTGTCTGCAGCTGCAAAGGACGATGGCTGCAAACTGAGAGGATACATGTGCCAAATCACTGGATTCGGCTTTCCTTAGCATTGTATACCTCCCTTATTTAGTTTTAGAGATAGATAACCTTTCATACTCAGCCAGTTATTCCCACCACTCCATTGCTTCAGCAGTTATTTAAGTAACTTTACTTAAGTAGATGAAAGAGATACAGAGCAAAGTTTTCTGAAGATCCTGTTCTGTGAGTAAACCAGTAAGTCTTGGGCCATTACCCATTGTCACTATATGCAGTAAATACCTTCATCAAGTTGAGCAGAGCTCACAGAGTATCTCTGACATTTTGAAAAAATGCCAAGCAAGTAAATGGGAAGTCTTGGTTTCATATCAAATGCCACAAACATCCAAATAATCCTGGTTGGTTAGGAGATGTAGCTACTTAACTCACTGACACATTCACAGAGGCAATAGCTTCAAAGCTTTCACCAGTAAGAGCCGTGTGTGTTTGCTCCAAGTGCTTAAAACAGATGCAAAATAAAATTCTGAAGCACAAGGTTCTATACAATTATTTTGTCAGCTGATGCCCCATATCACATGCAAGTAAGGTAAAATAAGCCCAAAAAACTATAAAAAGCACATATCAGAGCACACTGGAAATCTGAGAGCGTAGAGAAACAAATAATTTACTAATTAAACAGAGAAGAAACTGGGAAGTAACCTAGGGATGCCTAAATCCAGACTTTCTTCTTTGATTTCAGTCTAAAGATGCGATGTATAATCAGTCGTCATCTATGTATCCTTTGAATTATCTGCATGCCTATAAAATGAATCACACAAGGGAAATAAATGTTTAGATCTTTAAATGAAATGTACAGAATTATGCTCTTCACATTTTACTCCACTTCACATGTTATTATTAGCTTTATAATGCTGTTGTTTGTCTTTTTCATATTATGTAATAAATGTTTGGGGTTTGGGAATGGTTTTTTCCCCGTTCATTTATTATTTAACAGTCTTTCTTGACATTAAAAAGTGATTTATAGGAACCAGCTGAACCCAAAAGCCACTCTACTCCTCTGTTGTATGAAAAATAAAGAGTACCCTGCCACACTAAGGTGACTGGTGCAAACATTTATGCTATAAAGGGCATTTAAATGATAACAAGGAGAGGCTATTCTGAACTGTGCAGCTTGATCTGAAAACTAATAACACACGGGCCTGGTAAGAAGAGGTGTGGCATGGTTTTTTTTGGAAGGGTTTAATCTGCTTGAGTATCGCCTCTATATTTCAGCTTATTCCAAAAGAGATGTCACTAACATGTAGAGAAATAGGAATTTTAGGTGCAGGTTTTTATCTATTAGTTATAAAGCAGCCTAGTGTGATTACCTCAGATATGAATGTCCTGTTGTGATTTTCTAAAGTTAAGAAAGATCTCTGCGGGATATGACAAAGCAGAGGGGAGTGTGCCTGAACCCAAAAGTTGAGGAGTTTACCCTTTGGGGAGTCCTGAGAGAAATTCAACATCGGTGATGGTTGTCTCAGTTGAGTAGGAGGTTAGGAGTGAACGACGGTGATGAAGTAGAACATATGGATTTCTCCAGGTGCAGCTGTTCCCAGGACACCGTGGGGTGCACCACTCTTCAGCAGGTGTAAATTCATTTTCATCTCATCCATTGGCAGAAAGAATGGGACAGTTAGATAGCAAGTCTTTCCAAATAGCCCATGCAGAATTAGCAGGAGGGAGCTTGACAGTGGTCCTGCGTATTAAGGGAACGTCTCCAACTTCAGAGGTTTGCTGCTTAAAAGAATGGAATATTCCCAACAGCAGACCCAAGGATGTGGGGATATGGTTGGATACTTGTATTTATTAACTTTTAAAACAAATGCACAAAGTGAAGGGCTGACAGGGATCACCCTTTTCTATGTGAACATATGGCAAGGTTTTTGGATCCACATCAGTACAAGCAGATCAGGACAAACAAGGACTGTCCACTAGGTGTTTTAGCCACTGGCTGTAGACAAGTCAACTGTGTTTGTACACTGACCACTGAAATAGGAGTTCTGCCAGGACCCACCTTTCTCAGAGCCACTCAGAACTCCCAGGGGATTATGTTCAGTTTCCCAGGGCAAGATGCAAAGGTTTAAAGATTCAGAGCTTACACTCAAGAAGAGTGTAAGAACAGAATAAATCTGTCTAGGTCCCCTGCTGTACCAGAGATGAGGATCTGGCCCACTGTTTTCATACTGATCCCTGTGTGCCTCTAATCCTTTTGTTTGTACTTTATCCACCTCATAGTAGCATAAAGAAACCAATATTGTGGGGTTTTTTTCACGTAAGTAATGTCTTTTTAGTATTTATGTATAGACTAACTTGAACATTACTTTTTTTTCGGTGGAGGAAATAACAGTACTCTGGAGCCTCTTTTCATCTTAAACTGGCAGATTAAGCATAAGTATGCAATGTAACATTTCTATATTCCCCTCTGCTTCCAAAAAACAGTGTGTTTGACCATCTTATTTCTAATCCTGATACTGTGTTAGCAATCTTTTTTTATAAAAATCCCATCTCTATTCCTTATAGAAGTTTTAAAGTAATTTCACAGCTGAGTGGAACCCTAAACAGAGCTATCTTAGTGTAATGAAGCAGAAAACGATTGCTCCTTAACAAGACTGGTATATAGTGACAAACAGCTCATAAAAATCCCATCTGCCACAAAATACTTCTATTTTAGTTACTTTCAAAACTAAATGCTATGTTTCCTGTTTCTTTTCAGAAGGAAAAGAGACTATATAAAACCTAACCCATCAAATTGTCCTTTGACAAAAAGAAATGAAAAAAAAACCAACCCATAACACGGCCATAAAATAATCATATTATAATACACTCACACTAACCATTCCAAACACCACAAAGGTGTTGTGATGCATTTATAGTACATGGAATTTTTTTCTTTTTTCTTTTTCCTTTTTCAATAAAAACTTATCACTTGTACTATTAAAAAATATTCTGATGATTTAATGACTAAGGACTACATGTAAAACAAATCTGTTATGGGTTTTATATTATAAAAATACTCCTTTACTGACTACAATCAAACAGAAGGTAAATACCCGTAACTCAGTCAGTAGTTATCCTGTTCAAATGATTGGGAACTAGTTCTGGATCATGCAGCCTCTTTCCCACCCTTAGGCAGAATAATGCCCACTGACTAAAGTTCTCCGTAGTATCTATGGGAATTCTTCATCAGAAAATATTTTAAAGTCTGCCTGTTTTCCAAAAAGTATCATGAATTTGCTGCAGTTCGTTTGGATTTGCAGTTAACATACTGTAACAAGTGTGCTATGTTGTGGGAATTGCTTCTTTCTGTCAAACGCGACCAAAACCACTTCTTGTGTCCAGTCTTGGCCAATGAGGTTAGTTTTAAAAAGGTAATATGTACCCTATTCCTTTGCAGCAAGACACACTTCATCCTCAGAGTAGCAATGAAACTTTTTTGTGATGCTAATATACCGCCTATTATGCACAACTATAAGCCACTGAATAATAATCATTCTTATCTGAACTGACATTCATATCTGTTCTTCAATCTTACAGAAAAAGAAATAATTGCTTAGCCAGGCCCTCCCTACACTTAGACGTAAACTTTCACCACTGTCTTCAAAGCCACTGTTGGCGATTAATGCTTTTTCTGGAAAATCAAAAATGTATCTAGCTAAGGAATCAATTTTTGAGCAATAGCATCCCCTTCTCCAGAGATAAAATTTCACACTGGATGCATGAAGATGATCATCAGACCTCGACAAGCAAGTGGAGATGCAGAGTTCAAAGTTAGCTTCTAGTTCTTTGCTCAAGACTTGGATAGTTTTTGGCTTAGGAGTTGCCATAACAGTGGCAATGACAGTGGAGGAGATAAGCCATTGAGATACTTAACTGAAGAGAGGGAAAAATCAACAGTACTCATTTCAGCTGTTGGAAAAGTATCAGAAATTATCATAATTTGTTTATAACAGTAACGTACTTATGTCTTATCCACAGACAAGAAGCATCGCATTAAAAGTTGTCAGACAACATTCAAAGGATCAAAGTACCTGTTACAATCTTGTTGAAGCTATTAATGTTAGCTAGAAAAATCTTCTGACATTTGACATTTTCCTACTCACTGAACTGATTTTTTGACAAAGTTGACAGAAGTTTGTTTCAAGGTGTGTAGAAAAGACATACCCCAAAGGCCTTTTTTTCAATACCTAACAGATGTGCAAGTGACATGATGGCAGGAGCATTGCTGAGGGTGTCTGGAGGTTGTTCAATAGGGTGCCCTGAGGCTAGGAGAAGCAGAAAGCACTGGAGGAATGAGGCAGACAGTACCTGACTTCTACAGGTGTAAAGCTCATCTGTAGCAGTGAACTTGCTGTAGATTCATCGTGGTGTAATAGGGCAGAGTCCAGCCTGTGCTTATTATCTTGCTAAATCTGATCTGGTGTCCTTGATGAGAATTAGGAAGTCCTGGCAGAGGCCCACCAGCATGTGCCACAGACTCTTCTCCCCATCCAACTCTCATGTCATGCCTTCATCTCTTCAACACAAAGTGTAGCAGCAATTTGACTTGGATTAAAAAGGAATAAAGAGTAAAGGGAGAGAATTTTTCTTGTAAAAATGGCACAGTAAAAAGCAATTTTGAAATTTGAAAACCGAGTTGCACTTGTTTTCTGGGCAAGGGGATTGCTGTCAGTATGTGATCTGACATTCTGCTAAAGAAGAATAAGGAATTGAGGCTGAAATTTCTTACCCTTTCTTGCTCCCCCACCTTTTGGTAGCTTTTGTGGAAGCTTAGATGAATGCAGCCTAAGCACAGTAGTGGAGTATTGCCTGTAAACACATACACTCCACAGGTAAACTGAATAATTCCAAGTCTCATGCAGTGTTCCTGGTCTACACTGAGAACTCCTTAGCTTTTATATCATTATCAGGCAGTGACTTCAAATTCAATTGTGCTGGGGGCTGCACAAAGGAAGAAGCACTGCTACTTAGTGAATTCAAAGCTGCTAATGTGAAGAACATTGCTAATAACATCAAGTAACTAATAAAGCCAACTCCGTGGCTTTTATTAGGAGTCTTTCATGGTGAGAGAATATAGAGTCACCTTCGAGTGGACTGTAAGAGCTAGTGTTCCCTCCCTGCAAAGATCATCAGGATGCATAAGGCCAGCAATTTTAATTATTTCTAAGGGTGGTTTCAGGGCAACTGTGACTGCCTAGACAACTAGTAGCATCCTAATTACCCATGGTTTAATCACACAATTATTTTGGTTTTTAATGAGGATGAGTCTCTATTGGAGGGCAGAAATGAGTCTCAAATCCAGTTCAGAATTTATTAGCATAGCCCATATTTAGGTTCTTAACTGTTTAAATGGGTAATTAAAGAACTAATAGGTGCTGGGAGTTTAAGTGCTTTATTGGATCTGGACATGACCCCTACAAGTTTTGGTGTGAAACTCAACAATGCTCGGTAATATACATAGGAATTTTTAATTTTTTTTCCTGGATTTGAGCTAGCTGTGTAAGATGATATGTGAATAGCTCATAAGGCATTTTACGAATTAGCATGTTAAGGAAGAAGTGTCCCTGAACCAATACCACTACATTCCACTTTCAGCCCAAACACCTTGATACCACAATTCTAACAGGACCTTAGTAGATGTTTAACTCAAGAGTGGCAAGACCAGAAATAAGTTATTTAATGTAAGAATAGGACAACCATTCAACTAAGTCTGTACTCCATCTTTGATGTCTGCTGGTAGCAGATGCTTAGAGAAAAAACAAAAGATCAGAACAAGCATAAAATGACACTTCTGTAAGTAGAACTTTTTTTCAACACCTGCAAATCAGATCTATTAAATTCTGCAAAGACTTCCCTTCTATTATTTATGATTTAACCTGGTTGGAATTTTTTTCCCAAAAAAAAAGATTTTTTTTAGCAAAAAATCTCTGCTCGGCCATAAAGAAGCAATAGTTGGGGTTTATTAATTTTATTTTAGTGTAATCTATGAAATCATGCATTTTTCTCCATTTTTAGCATTCTTTATATTTTTACAGATGGGAGCTATCACCACATTCTGCAAGTTTTTCTGTTGGAAAGAGGTCAAATCATTGCTTTGGTTTACTTTCTTTTTTCTTTCTTCTTTTTTCTATCAGATGGCATGATAAAAGATGTGCATCCACCAAAGCCTCCAAAATCTAAAATGAAAAATAAACCCCCTAAAATTGAAAAAAAAATCAGCTATGTTTACATCAGGCTTTCTAATTCCATTTGTAGCAATAAATTTATTATGATTTTTTTAAAGGCCAATTATAGTAAACTTGAATGATATATAAAAGGCAGAACTGACAACAGCTGATGATGTTGTGTGTTAAAGATGTGAAGGGAGCAGACGAATCCAGCAGCCTCCAGGACACAGGGGTTGTTTCCTTCTGGTCTCTGCAGCCCAGCCAGGCATGGTCTCAGTGCCCGAGGTGTGTCTCCATCCCAGTGCCAGGGATGTGGCTGCTGCTGATGTGTTCCTGTGCAGGTCCAGCCATCAGAGAGACTCACGCAAATGCATGCACACAAACACGCACACTAATGCAGCTGGCCACACAGACTCACACTGTCTTTAGAAGCATGCGCAGGTAACGGATGAGAAATCACATAAAACATCCATGCAGAGAGACATGTCCTGTTCCTCCCCTCCAGTTGATCAGGATTGAAGTTTGTTAATGAAAACAAGCCCTCCACCACCACTCTCCAGATTTGCAAGCATACCCGCAGTGAATACGAGCACAGTCTCTAATTCTGTGTAGTGACCACGCCCAGATTCTGGGCCCTCTCCCTCTGTGGGGAGGTCTCCCCCTGCTCACCAGCTAGTCCAGTTTGGTGTTTGCCTGCAAACGCGTTTGTGCTCACATACTCATCTCACAGGCAGTCCCACTATTACTAATCCCTCAGGTATCAGCATGGGCTCTCAGACTCTCTGAAGTCTGCGCCCAGACCTCAGGCTCCCTTGCCTACCTTTTACTCAGACCTTGAGTCTTTTCAGATCCAGCTCTCCTACTCATGAGCAAGTCCAGCTCAAAGTTAGTGCAATTCTCCAAGATGGTGAATTATACATACATTCCTGAATGAATACCATTGAATTCAGTGCAGGTATTCATGTATAATTCATCATGGAAATGCAAACACACCCATGTGTCTCTGCTGGCAACCAACCCTATCCTGCACACTGGTCCCTCTGGTTGCTGGCACCTAGGCCTATGGGTGCAGCCACCTTTTCTCCAGTTGCTGGCATTCAGACTTCAGAAATTGCACATAGAATAGATTCTGAATCACAAAGAAAAAATAATCAAGAAAAGGATTTAGTAGCAAGATAGGACAGGGTGTAGTAATTAGGTGTAGGGCTCAGTCAGACAAGAGCACTGGCCAGCTTATATCTGTGTAACCCCTTTTACTTCCCCCTTTTTTCCGTTTTCCCATGTTTGCTCCTCCACAATCTGCCCCAATCTTTTTCTTTCCCTGCCTTTAATGCTTCCCTTAAGCATCTCATAACAAGGTTTACATAACCTCACAAATTCCTTCTAAAATCCCAAAATATTCATGGTTATCACCTCAACTGCTTATTTCCAGAGTTCAGTTTAACCCTCTGCAACGCTGCGCCTGAACACAATCTTCAATGGCCTATCAGGCAGCCACTAGAGTTCTGGTCTTCACTACTGTTTCCAATACCACCTGCTCATTATTGCCCATGTGCTTAACCTTTCACTTTCCTTGTTATGTGTTACTTCTCATGCACAAATACATAAATAATCTGCGATCAAGTAATTTAAAAATCCTATGCTCTTTCAATTAATTCACTTAACCTTACATTGAGGAACAAAAAATTTTGAATTCTCGTGTTCCATGTCCATAAGTAAACATGTTTGAATCAATAGATTCATCTAAAGTGAAAGATACAATAATTGACTAGTAATGAAGGTTTTACTTGAACTAAGTGTCTATATGAGACTATCTGTGGATTTAGATTACCGCTGGTAATTACTATGGGGTAATTATCTAGCAGAGCATTGTGCTAAGTTCTTTCATAGCGTGCTGTCATTGTCCATACATTTGACAGTTAAAACCAGCCTATATTCAAACCGATGGTTACAGATTAACAATAAAATATTGCAACCAGCATGGTGCTCATCAAAGAACTGATGAGCAAAATTCAAACAGCATACAATTCGGAATGGGTAGACTCTGCACTACATACGTCTAACAGAAACATGTGATCATGTAAGTTTTGTGAACACTGTCTGTATATATTCAATCCAAAGCAAAGTGATTCTCTTCGTTGGAAATTCTGATCTTTTTTTTTTCTACCTACTGGTTAAAAATAAAGAGTAGTAGTAAGAAGATTCGTAATGCAAAAAATCAAGGTTTGTAAAAGACACATTTTAAAATACACATCTTAGTGAGTAATGCATTCTCAATTTTTCATTTACTTTACTATTAGACATACAAATCCCATAAAAAATTAAAGCTCTCAGATACTGCCAACTAATCCCCTCTCCCTTACTTGATATAATGGAATGAGAATTTAAAATTCAGAGGATTATGAACAAATCCTGATCTTGTAGGTATAAATGCTGTTCCAGTTGATTTCAGTGAAAAATTCACGTGTACATCAAAGGGAAGGATACAGCCTTTATCATTTAAAGATTCCTGCTAAGACTGAATTTTTCTTAATTGCTTCTTTCTCTATTTCAAGCACTTTCTATTTTCCAGGAAACTTGAGCATAAACAGGATTTGAATCATTCAGTTGCCAACTTTACTTCTCTCTTTCTATCAGAATATAATAGGATTAAAAATAATTATGAGATTTCTCACTAAACTAATGAATTCAAGAAAAATACAAGCTACAGAAGCTTACCTGTCTACACCAGTGCCTTCTATCAATGAACGGCAGCTCAGTGTTAGCTGGATTAAAGCAGAGATTACTTCCAAACATGCAGACTCAATTTTAGTCGGATCACTCAAGAGTAAGCAGAACATCCAACTGATGTTTAACAACACTGACAAGTTTTAAGAGTCGTTCATAATTGAGTGAAAACTCATCCCATTTTGTCTCTTCAAGGACTTGTTGAGTAGTTGACATCATACATAGCCACACATGCACACAAAGGTTTTTGCACTAGACTGAAGCTTGATAGGGACACTGAAGTGAGATAGAACTAGTAAATTATTTTAAAAGACCCAAAATAAGATTTTAGTCTCTACATCTGGAATTCAGTTCACCTTTCCTTTCAGTGTTTTGTAGACATGAGACTTGTTATCTAAATTTAGGTGTTTACAGTGCAGTTTCATATACTTACATAGGGTGTCTCAGTGTCCATGACAGTCTCTGGAGTCCCATTGTGAGTAATACAGTATGCGGACACTTCAGAATTACTCCTTTCATTAAAAAGCAGACATGAAAGATGTAGTTCGGCTTTCTAAACATAAGCAGTTAACATCATTTGAGATGCGATACTCATAGTTGGTCATGGAAAAACCTCTCCAGACTCCACTGTCTGTATTGTCAATGGTTTAAATCCAGTCAGCCACATCTGTGCCTGGGACCATATAGGATGCCTTGGTACATGAGACCTGACCTTCAGCTGTTATTTCACAGGAGCACGTCTCTCAGTGAAGTCTCTGTGTGAGGCTGTCTCAGATATTCTCAGGTGTCTTACATGGCACTAAGCTTCCACATCCAGGCAACAAATTATGTCCTGCATCGCTGCTGAGCATGCCGGAGTTGAACTAACTAACTCATTAAGATAGTACAGACATCACCATTAAGGTGTCCGAATCTCACCCTGACTGTCATTTTAAATGCAGAGTCCCACTGTGTAATCACAGGTACCTAGCGTGATTTAACACTCCCTATAGGATATCCTGGTCCCACCTGACAGTTCTCAAGGACCTGGCTGTTTCCAGACCATGTCTGTTGAGACTGTGGCATCTCCAATGACACTGCAGGCCCTGCATGTTTAAGTGGAAGCTGATCAACCACACCCTATGTATAGTC
Source organism: Todus mexicanus (assembly GCA_013389965.1). NCBI lineage: Eukaryota > Metazoa > Chordata > Aves > Coraciiformes > Todidae > Todus > Todus mexicanus. Next base: position 1,369 of record WEIS01006774.1, on the reverse strand, counting down.
AGAGGTAAATGATGGACATCCGTGTCATCTTCTGCTTTAGGAAAAGACCAGTTGTCCTCTGGAAGTGCTCAAGGCTTTCATTTAATTGCACAGGAAGACTGGACAACTAACTTACTAGCTTTTAGATGACTAGCATGAAGTTTGCAAACCTAAGGTAGACATCTAGCATCATTCCAGACATCCAAGATATGCACAGAACTGGCAAAAATGGATCTGTGAGACATGGGCTTGCTTCTTTCAATGGCATCCCTGGGGTGTCCAAGAGACATTTGGAGTGTATGTTTATTCGTCTGAATAGATCCACTGCTACTGAATATGACACTAAGAAGATCTAGAAAGTGTTTGAGTTTTGATTTGATTTTTGATTACAAACAAAATAGTAAGTTGCTCTGTCAATTCAATCAGAATATCTGCAAGACAGCTGCTTCAAATTTTTAAGTATCTTAAAAATCTGGAGTTAGAAATTGAATAAAGCATATATAATTAAAGTAAGTTTCCTATCAAATAAGTAATTAACAATTTATTCAGCGTTCTAAAAAAGATTCACTGAATTTCATCTTACTGCTGCTGAAAATTATACCTTCTTTCTGTGTTGAATAGCAACTTAAAAATGCTATAGAGCAACTCACTTCGAAATATACTGTACATATTTTAATATAATGCATAATTTCTAATTACACATCTGACAGTGATATTTAAGTATCAAAAAATGCTATCATGAGTCAGGAAGAGCCACACTCCCATACACAATGTGGTATTTGTTAACTAATGACAACATAACTATAATGATGGACTAAGTGGAATTAATGAGTGAAACCTATTGCTTCATAGTATTTCATGCATAACTTTACTTTGCATGGGTCATTAATATTCATAGTTAAACTGTGTCCTTCGATGTGTATTAATAATGTTCCCTGGGACCACACAAAAGATAATTCATAAACATGCCTGTAAGGAGGCAGACACCATTATTAAATCATAATAAGAAACATGGATATCAGATTACTTTGAATAACTAATCTGGATAACTCACATTCTGAGATTTACATATGGACATATTTACAGGCAATTCAGTTCCTGCTGCACAAGTAGGTCACCTTTTTGCTTTATATCTAGTTGCCTTTTTCATGAAATAAATTGAGTTAATGAAGGCTCTGTATGAAATTTTAAAATGGGATAATACAGAGTTTGATTTCTGTCATGCTGTGTGGCATAGGAGAGGAGCAGTCAATCCCAGAGGTGGAGTTAACACCCGTGGGCAAAACACTTTCTTGGTGTGCAGTTTGGGAGATTAATCAGTACTGCAAATGGCTTTTCTGCTTCTCTGGGCTCATGTTTGTGTAGAGAAAGGGAAAAAAGGGGAAGGGAA
>WEIS01006773.1:0-11334 GCA_013389965.1 Todus mexicanus | reverse complement strand
CGAGTTAAATCTTGAATAGCTGATGAGATTTGCTTAATTTACCCTGTGTGATTTCATATGCATGTAATTGCCTCGACCACCAAACTGGTGTTTAGTTAAACACTCACTTCCCTCCATCCATTTGCTTATTATGTCTTTTGAAATCTGGCTGTGCTAGCAAAAAAAAATATTACAATGATAGCTTTTAAAAGGTATAGAACACCCTGCCTGGCAGATATGAAAAGGTTTCCAGAATTTTTTGCCTAATTTTCTAGTTTCTAACTAAATTTGAGAGAAAAGCTATTGATAAATCACTTCGTCAGTGGTCGAAGAGTATGTCTGGCTTTACAGCTGAGGTGGCATTTGTGATCTTGAGAGCCCCAGAGATGGTGGAGAACACCTGATACTTTCTGTCCTTCAGTTCTGAGGCCAGTAGCACAACATCTTGGCGGAAAGATTGACCTCCCAGTTCAAAAATATTTATGAACGTATTCATAAACCTTGCTCTCAGCATCCCCTTGAAAAATCATCTGCGTCACGGTGAATGTAAAGTGTGAATGGATTTATCCTCACAGTGTTTTGCAAAATGACTGTTTCCCAGAATTTTTACATTTTGCTTAGAATACAGGTCAGCTCTTCTGTCACAAGATTTTTTTTTCGCTGTGGTCTCCAGGAAGAGAGGAGGTAAAAGACACACTTTGGTAGCTTCATGAATGATCAGGAGAAATTTCCCTTGGCTAATACCATTTAATGACAATTTGATGCTTTCAAGAGCCTGAAGAATAAACTCTTCCGGATACAAAATGCTTTAAAAATTCTGAGAATTTGTCATGCTTGTCATCATCAGCCTAGACAGAGCTCTGAAGTACATTGCTAATGTTAGTGAACTTTGACTTTACTGCAATTTTGTGTGTTATGTAAAGTGAGGCTTCAGATCAACCTTCTATTAATAGTTGTCTCTTACTCTCATGTTTCAAGGTTACATTTGTCATTAGCATTTTTCTGTCTGAGCTCCAACTGCTAAAATATCTTGAGGGTCACAATTAGGGCTGCTGCCTTACCTTTTTCATTGTCTAAATATGCTTTCTATGGCATGCTTTGTCTACAGGGTGCAACATTAGACCAAGTGTTTTGGAAATAGTTGACTGAAGTTGACCTTAAGGTGATGGTTCTATAGTTAATTCATTGAATGGCAACAACAACAAAAAAACATAAATTGTAAATATGTTGTAACCTTTCTAAAATCCTGGGTAGGTTGAATGATGATTCACGCTGCAAATGTCCAACTATCTCCACGCCAATGAATTATATTGCTGATTTGTAAAGCACATGCTAGGGACTAGGTTGAGCAGTTAAACTAGCACTTGGTAGACAGTACAAATGATTTACCGTCAGGTTTTTGGCAAGGTTAGTACCATTGCTTTTCACAACAAAGTTTATTTGTGAGTCCCCACTATTAAGTGCTTAATTGCACTCCGTTAAGTGTTTCAGCTGACTTCAGACGTGACCCAATGACTTCCAAAAATGAACCTCAGGGTTTTGGGTTTGGAAGGGGCTTTTTGTGTTTAAAAAAACCTTACATGCTGATCTTTGAACCTAGACTATAGTTGTTTAAAATCTGAAGTAGGAACTTACCCCTTAGATCATCTTCCAAATGTTATGACTTTTTTTCAGTTTGCCTGAGTGACTTTTTTTCAGTTTGCTTTTCCTGAAAAGCAGCAATCTTTGTAAGCCTTGAAAAATTATTTGTATTTACGCAAAGGGACTCTCAAAAGTTCAAACAACGTACCAACAGATAAAACCTCTACAGATTCTCTTTGCTTCCTACTATTGACTCTGCTATTAACCTGACCTCCCCTCTGCAAGAAAATGGAGCAACTTTCCTCATGTGTAGTCATTCAGATGTGTTTTCTAATAATTCTGTAATGAAAAACTTTCTGATACTTGCTTTAGAAATACTGAACTTGAAAGAGAAGACTTCTAATACCAGAAAAGGACATCCTCTCCTCAACCCTCTTTGAAAATGATTCTGCATTGGTTAAAACAAATATTTGAGTCTATGGTTGTCACTTAAAACCATGAATTCCTGTAGCCATCCATAAACTATTGATAAATATATGTATATATATTTGAAAATAAATCTCCTTAGTGCTTCTTCACAGTTATTGCAAAACAGGCTCTTGATTTGCTTGGTATTTTAGTCAGTCGATTTGCTATTTTCTTGGATATCAGTTGAATCAGGATAGCTTCACCAAAACTTTTGGAAGCCCCACAGAGGGTGGGAAGAGAGGTCTTGGCTTATCCCACTTTCTTCTGTGTAGTATCATGGGAGAGAATAGTTTTACCCCCTTTTAGCTGTGCTAGACTTTTCTGGTATTTTCCAGTTGTGGGCTTCAGAGAAACTCCCTGAGATGATTTCCTTGGGAGCCTTTTAGGGGACACCTGGATTTGGCAATTTAATGATTTCATGAAGCACCTGATTTGAGCAACCATACTCCTTGCAGAGGAATCAAATTTTGCTTCAGCTTCGTGCTTCAGTATCTCCATCAGCATTTAAAAATGTTTATGTACATCTCAGGGGGGGATGTGGTGCTTAGAGCAACGCTGCACCACATTCCGTGTATATGTGCAATGGAGAAAATAGATATATCTGCACAACTTAAAGGAAGACTTGCAGTGGGAATTCGTTCTCCTTTTGTTCTTGTTTCTTCAGAGAGATTTAGTTACCATAACAACACAAGGTAATTGTTAAATGCATGCTGAGGCCTTTTTTTTTTTAGTTTCTTTCGCTGCCTGTGTTTGAAAGTGTATTATATGTAGGAGAAAACCTCAGTCAGGAGCAATACGATAATTCCATTAATAACTTTTCTTCTAAAACTAAAATGTTGAATTGTTAAATGTGATGAAGTATTTAGCAATAGCACTGGGCTTTTTATGCTTTGAATCTAACCTGTGGAATAGTGCTTATTAATAGCGTGAGTCTGAACGGAGGCTAAAAAAGGACATCCAAAAACCTAGTCTGTTGTCAGTCTGGTCTTAAATCATCTGAGATGTTACTAGGGTTTACACAAGCGCAACTTTGTGGTAGGATTGCAACTTGAATATATGTCTCCCTAATTGCTTTTCAACCAGCGATGGAAACTGCCCGTCTATACCTATCCCAAAAAAGTGATCAAAAGGACTTCTACATTGAGTTTTGGTTCCCAGTGCGTGCTGGCTGCCTATGTTTTTTAGTGCATTGCTGTAAAAGCTGTAAATAATTGTCTTTAACAACAGTAAGCATGTAGTTGCTGATGTGTAAAGGCTTGTGGTCATATGCTGAACTCTGGCATTGGCTTGTGAAGGTGAGGGGAAGGCAGCTGGTTACCAGACTTCCCAGTAGTTAGAGCAAGCCACCGTGGAGCTGGATGGAGAAGAATCTCATGGGAGGAAATACGTCTGTTCATCTTTGTGTGACTTGGTAGTGGGTAGAGTTCCGCACTGGCTTCACTTCAGATTTCAGAAAAGACCCAACTTTGGAGATTTCCAGCCGCAATGCTAAGCTAGGAAAGAGAGCAAACGTTGCGCTTCAGTTTCTGCCGGGTGCTGAAGCTGAGGAGCTGACATTTCAGCAGCAGAGTGATGTCTTCATAGAGATGATGAGTACAGGCTGAGTCATGTAATCTGCAGCTTCAGAAAGGAAAATTAATCTGCTGTGCATAAAGTTTTTCATCGCTGCCAACCCACTCTGAAAACTTAGCTATGCCATATTTACCAGTGTAATTGCAACAGTTTTGGCTGGCTTTTCTGTTTTTGTTTGGGTTTTGCTTTTCTTTTTGTAAAAGAGAGAAGTGTACATCGATTTTCTAGCAACTTGCCAACAAGTTGCATCTAAACAACCACCGTGTCACCTTTTCTTTGAGTGACTGTTGCCAGTTCCTCATGAAATTTAGGCTTTTTCTCTTAGCAAGCTTGACTGATAGCTAAGTCCAACTCATCAAGTCCAAATAAATGTGGGGGTTTTTGTGGGTCAGTTACAGTCAATTTGAAGTTTAACAGGAGTATGGAGGATTTGTATTTTTTTTCAGCTATTTAAGCAGTTATATTTTATTCAACATTCATTTTACCACAAGTAAGGTGGATTCACAAGTAAGGTGGAATCAAGTTTTAGAGTGTTTGATTTTTGCCATAAATAAGATACATGCGTGTCTATAAATGACTGGAAAATCAAATTGGGAGGGGAAGGGGAAAATAAGTTTCTCAGCTTTATTCTGTGAGGTATAATACCTATTGGTCTGCTAATTTTGGAGTCGATTATCTGGTATCTTTATACATCAGAGTGCGTCTGAGGAGCAGTTAGGCCACAATACTGAACATATGGAATACTCTTGAAATCTGGGTTGCCAAGGGAAGCAAGGGAAGTTAATTCCAGGGTTCAAGATTTGGAGTCCCCAGTGCAGAAAGTTGCTTGTGTTTCCATCACAGATTTTTAAGAACAAAACAAATGTGGATAAAACCCCACAACAATCTGAAGGAAATGCTAGCAATAAGGATCAAGAGACAAGCTTGCTTTTAAATTCTTTTGGCTCTGTTGGCATTTTAGCTGATTTCTTATTTCACTGAAGTGGTTCCGTTTTCATCTCAAGTTATTGAGATATCTTAAATAACTGATGGTTCCATGTGTTGATGGTACTGTGTGAGAATTTCTTGATGCTGCCTATATGTGTGAGCATCATTTCCAAATTCTTGCTTGCCATCCTCTACCTGCTTCCACTTCCTCTATGCTGTTCTGTTTTGCCCTGGAGCTCAGTCAAGACTTCTCTATTTAGTCAACCTGGTCTCTGTTTCCCATGAGGTCCCACCTACTAGTTCCCTGACTTAAGATGATGTCAGCTCCAGGATCTGTGCTCCGCTACTCTTCTTCCTCACTCCCTCCAGGCTCTTAACCACTTTTCTGGTCGTTGCAGCCAAGGCTGCCATGCAGCATCGCGTCCCCAGCCAGGTCTTGCTGGTTTGTGAGCAGCAGATCCAGCTGTGCATCAACCCTGGCTTTCCCATCCAGTACCTGCATCAAAAGCTTATCCCCGTTGCTCTGTAATTTTGCAATTAAGTTTGTAATAAAGCTGTTTTTCCACTGTGTTGGATACTCGAACAAATCCTAGTTGATTAATAGACAAAGTGATATTGTATACTAAATCGGCTATAAATGGATATATTCTGCAACCATTTGCTTTTCTGTGTAAAATAAAAATCGGGGGCACCTCTTTGGGTGATGGTAAAATACAATAAAGGGAATTTCTTTGCACATATCATCAGTATTTTATGAGGCAGAAGCAGAGGCAGAAGCAAAGGCAGATTATCTGGAATCGATACAAGCTTTAGCATCAACAAATTATTTTTCATGTGTGCTAAGTAATCATGTGGGAGACATTCGTTGCGAACAAGCTGGTAATATTTTTTTTCACACGATTCTGAAAGGAAACTTCTGCAGTAACAATGACATTTGCCAATTTGATCTTGCATTACTTTTTTCCTTTCTGGTAAAATGTAGTTTGTCCCAGTAGGAATTACACAGTTCTTCATCGGAAGATCTTTTCATAGAGAGATGGATGTTAACCTTGCGGGCTATTTAAGTCGTTTTCTGTTGTTCTGGTGGGTTCCTTATTTTAAAAACGTGATTTTATTTTAAATCTATCCTTTTAGTTTAAAAGATTTGAAGAGGAGAATGATGTAATGTGGGATTAAGCTTTAAAACTCGTTTCACCTCTTTAGTTTACTGCCAACCTTTCGCAAGATCTGTATTTAGTCTGTAGTTCACATTTTCAGCTGTAGCTTCCTCGGTGATGTTTTAATGGAGGCTGGAGAGATCAATAAATGGCTCACTGCCAAGAGGTGTTAGCATCATCCTCCTGCAGTTTATTTGGTGGTTTTTGCCTAAGTGTAAACACTGAGGTATGAATAAATAACCTAATAGTTTCTGTGGCCTTGAAACCGACGTAGTGTAAATATCCTTATGGTGCAATACCTTCATCTTTCAATTGAAGCTTGCCCATAATGAAAGATCCTCTCTATGATGCATTCATGTTAAATATTTAATTACATGGTTTTACGGTAATTTTAAACAGTTTTCCTTTTAACAGATGTTTGCTACCTAAAGAGACTAAGTAAAAGGCACTAGAGAAAATGTGATTTGGAAATGGATTTTTTGTTTTTCAGACAATGACTATTACATAAATAGGGATGTGGTATGATGAGGAAAATTCTTGCCATCTGATGTTGGGAGTCACATCTCAAGGCTGGTATCGGAAGAACTATGAAATGCTGTAGTGCCACTCATTTAAGCAATGCATCACCCATCCTTGTTGGCATCTTTGAGGGGAAAATCCAGACCTGTGATTCTTGGTACCTTTTCTTAGTCCTAACCCTCTTGACCAGGTAGGGCAGTAATCGTTTTGTAGGATGACCACTCTTTTCGAAGAGCAGCTGTAATTAATGTCAAGTGTTTCTTCTGTGTGACATAGGTCAGCTATCTTGTAGATTTGAAGTGTGGAGTTCATCTGGCTTGCCTCCTGGAAAAAAGCTCAAGGTTGTTTGTGGCGTTTGGGTGGGTTTGAGATTTTTGAGGAGACTCATGGGGGACCTTATCACTCTCTACAACTACCTGAAGGGAAGTTGTAGACAGGAGGGGGATGGGCTCTTCTCTCAGGCGATTTGTGACAGGACAAGAGGGCACAGCCTGAAGCTGCACCAGGGGAGGTTTAGGTTGGACATTCGGAGGCACTTCCTCACAGAAAGGGGGATAAAACACTGGAATGGGCTGCCCAGGGAGGTGGTGGAGTCACCGTCCCTGGAGGTGTTCAAAAAAAGGCTGGATGCCACACTTAATGGCAGGGTTTAGCTGAGTGGTGGTGGTAGGTCATAGGCTGGACTCGATGATCTAAGAGGTCTTTTCCAGCCTTAAATATTCTGTGATTCTATTTGGCTCATCACGTTTTAGTCTTTTCTATATCTGAGCAAAGAGCAGAGTCTTCCCACTGTAAACTTAGATTCTTTTGCCTTATGTTAAACGCAAAGAAAACGTATGAAAACCTGCATGATTTTTATCATCTTAGACTATCTTACAGAACTAATTAGTGCTTTTTTTTTTTCTTAAATACTTTCTTATCCATAGGTTGCTCTTACGATCTGTTAAAGACTAGACAGCTTTAATTTATAATGGGTGAGAACAGTTCTCTTGGGATACTTAGCTACTTGCATCCTACATACAAGCTATAGAGTGGTGTTTTTGACAACTGTATTACATGTCATATTCAGAAAAATATAAACCAAAGTATTTTCAGCTCTTTTCCCTGTCCTTGACTGGTAAGTGTTGGTCTGCTTGCTAAAGGCAAGATTCACATGCTGGGGAAAGGGTCACGAATTGCTGGTGCACTCAGGGTGTTTTGTGTTCTGCTTTGTCATCTCGTGTTTCTTGACAGCTTCATCTTTTAGCGGCTGCTGTGCATAAATTGCTGTTGATACCGAATTATTCCTGGCTACATAAGTACGGACGTTATTGATGCAGGCTGTAGAAAAGAATAGCATGAACAAAAAGGAATATTGCCTGCTGCCACCTTAACCAGACACCCAAATCTCGAGCTGTAAGATGAAAGCCTTAGAAATCCGGACATCAGCACGCCACAAGGTTGATTAATATTGCCTTCTGTCAAACAGCATCTCTCTCTCGGGCAGTTTGCTGTAGATGCTAATCTCCGGTTTATTTTTAGCAAACCATTAGTCTCTCACAGTGTAGCGTGGGAGTAATTGTCAAAGCTGGTGAAGGGACTGCTATTAAACCGAATTGCTGTAGCAGGTGTTGGGTAGGATCTCCTTTGCTTGTACCCATTAGCAACTAGTGGCTTCACATTTTAAAGACATGTGAAAAGCAGCCCTGTCATGCGAAGATATCCTTGCCTTCCTCTCAGCGTTGTTAGATTGGGTCTTTTGACAAGTGTTCCTTTCCAAGTTGGTTCTTTGTCAGTGTTGAAGAATTTATGCTATGTAAATCCTTTCCCTAGTCTTTTGCATTAGTTTTTGAGGGGATCTGTTGTAGGGGACTATGTTTAGCTTGGGTTTCCTAAGGAAGTGTGGCTTTTGTGATTTCACATGCCCACCCATCAATCCCTTTCTTTTACCACTCCCCCCTCACTCCAAAAGGCTAAAAAAAAAAAATCCACCAACATTTCAGGTGATAACTGATTGCTAATTTATATCAGTGGCAGGTGTGTGAAGCTCTTGGGATAAACTGTTGTGAAAACGGATTGCGAAGTAGAGAATTTTGAAGGTTCCCCGAGAAGCAGCTAGATACAACTTAGACCGTACCTGTCTTGGGGTGGCCACTAGTCTTGCGGCCCCTCGCTTTGCCAAGCAGTGTGCATCTGCAGGCTTGGTTGCAGTTGCAGTGTTTCATGGTGTGGAAAGGCTATCTAGATGTATGAACTGGACGGGGGGAGAGCAGTAGGACTATAGAAATAGATGGGGCTGTCAGTAAGGTGAGTCAGGCCTGCAGAGAGGGAGGTGATGGGTTAGTTTCTTTCCATCCTGTGTGTTCTCTTCATACCAGCGCTCGCTTTGTCTGTCTTTTTTCAGTCTGCTTTGCTCTTCTGAAGCCAGTGGCGTTTGAGAAGTTTGTTCATTCAAATAGCTTGAATGTTGGAGCCTGGGTGGAACACGGTGGTTGCGTAGAAACTCCTCAGTTATCTTTGATCTATCATTGTTGGAGTCCAATTAAAAAACCCAAACAAACAACAAAACCACAAACAACAAACAAAACAACCCCAATCCCCACAAGCATAAACCGTGCTGGGTTTAAGAAAGGAGGAAAAGATTGTCCGGAGCAGAACACGGGCTCCTTGCTTTACATATACCTACTGCTGGTCCTGTGGTTTACTCAAACTGCTCCTCCTTTTGTGAATGCTGGTCATGAGCAATTATATTTGACAGGAAACTTCTGTAACTTTATGGATTCCTTAATTCCTGCCTTCTCTGAGAAGCGTGTTACACACATGTGCATATTCAGGAAGCTCATGGCAGCACGAGACAACAGCTCAAAATAAATACAGTTCCCAGCAGGGGAACTCTTAATCAAGCACTGAGAAGTCTTTCGCAGAGTGATGATCCAGCTCTTTTTGCGGATGGGTTCTGAGCTAATTAGGATTAATGTTCTTCACCAGATCATAACTGCCTCAACTTCTGTAAATGAAAACCAGCTGTTAAAGCACCATAACCATTTGTTAAATAATTGACCTGCTCTGGGACCTTGCAAATTATAAAAGTCTGTAAGTTTGGGGTCTGTAAAGAATTCTAGACACAGAATTTAGTTTGGAAAATCTGGACGTGTTGGTGATTAGTACGTTTTGGTGGGTATTTATTCCTGTCTGGTTGTCAGAACTATGGGGTATCAGATGAAAATGCGATTGACAGACCTGTTACTTTGTTGTCAACTTGGATATTAATCGGGTGGCCGGCACAAATCCTGTGCATTACTGAGATTTCACACGTGAATGTTCTGAGTAGGATTTTAATGGTAGCAGATTCTCTCTCTGTTACTAATTCAGGGCAGATAATATACTTTTGCAAAAAGGCTGAGAAAAAAATTAGTTTCATGCTGTTCTTCTCCAGTTTGTGGTGGTATTTTCCTCATCCACATAGCCCTCAATGTTTCACATCCCATTGCCACTGAAATAGTGGACACGTGGTGATGAAAACCTAATACAGGAGTATTAAAAAGTGAGCCTAAAAATGAAGGTGGCATGATATGTAGGAAGATGAATGTCCATATTGCTCTAATAGCATTTTTATATTAGTTTTCTTTAGTTCTAATGACACATTAAGGTTGAAAAATATACATTTCATTGGGATTTTTTTGCTGATACAGGCTACAGGTTGTTTTTGAACCTAATCAGGTTTATTAAGTAATGTGAGGAACAAGGCAGAGGTAGTAATATTGACCATGTTGGTTTGTCACTTGCAATATATTAAAATATCCAGTTTCACGGGGTGAGACATACCTGATTCTTGAGGTTTCTTCAGATGGTTTAGTAAGAGGTTACTGGACAAACCTGTGTTTCCTGTTTTCATTTCTAGTGCATTTCAGTGCCTTAATTAATAGAATTTGAAAAACTCCTCGTAATTTGAAAGTAATAGAGTTACATTTGCAACTCATTGCTCCGTCTTTCAAACAAATGAGTGTCATGTTTCTATTTCGGTTTTTTGCTTGATGAGTGAATCAGAGTCATTCTCTTGTGTGTCCCGAAAAGCTTTGATACGTTCCGAAGTGCATCCTTAGGAAGGAGCATGGAAAGCAAACCAGTTGCTGTGCAGGTTGTCAGAGCTACTGACCAAAGCTTCTGCCCCTGCTTCATAAGAAACCCCACCATGTTCTTGGTTTATGAATGCTGTGTGCACACTTGTGTATGCCAGTGGCATTTCTAGGGCTTGATTGTTTTGCTTTTTCTGCTGAGGATTACAAATAAACCTGTAAAATTTTACAGGTATGGAAATCGACTTCGGCCCTTGAGTTTGGAGAAAGGGGAAATAACACAGTGGTTTTGAGGTAACAGGGAGACCACTGAAAATAAATGTGTGTAATTATATGGAATCACAAAACCACATATATCTTTGGTTGGAAGAGACCTTTGAGAGGATCTAGTCCAGCCTTCGACCCAGTGCTGCAAGCTTGCCACTAAACCATGTCCCTAAGCACCAGGTCCACACACCGTTTAAATACCTCCAGGGATGGTGACTCCACCACTGCCTCGGGCAGACTATTACAGTGTTTGATAACCCTTTCAGTGAAGAAATTTTTCCTAATGCCCAGCCTAAACCTTCCTTGGCCCACATATTTGTTTCTTAGGTGGAAGATGAACTTATGCACTGTTTCATGTTAGAGTTTTCTTTGTCTTGCAGTAATGGGTGACTATGCCTTACCTTCCTCCTATTTATAAAGTAAAAAGATGCAGAAGAGGCCTCTATCTTGAAGAGAAATCCATACTGCTAAGAAGTCTATTTTTATTTAGGCTCGTGACTTCATCAGAGAAGCAATGCATAGCGTACTGCATACCACAGGACTGTGTTCACTAGCCAAAAACATAGCCTTTTGATAATAGGAGCTCTTTAGTGATGAACATTTTTTTTCCCATTTGTTTAAAAAAATTAAGATCTACCTATTTCACCTCTTCTGTGGCAGAGGCCACTGTACTGCTTGGTTTGATTGCGTACAAAGTGGTTATTTCAAATAACATTTGACTTGAAAATCATCTTTGTTATACTAAAAAAAAATAACTCTAGCCATTTTCTTAATGGGAGAAGACCTGTTATCTTCATCCTATTCCCACG
>WEIS01006771.1:7182-36271 GCA_013389965.1 Todus mexicanus | reverse complement strand
TGGGGGGGAAGGGGGTTGAGGGAGGATTTTTGCCCAAGAGATGAACTAGTAATTACATACACATACAAACAGAGCCTCTCATTCTTTTTCACAGATACACACAAATTGTCTTAATATCCCAAATCATCTCTCAAATACAGTGTTTCACAGCTGATGGTTTGATTTGCTCGCATTCTTCCAAACCTGCTGATAAGTTATATACAAATGTAGCCAATTTCTATTTAAATGCTTAATTGCAAGTAGTATCTGCAAAGTGTCTGCCCGAGATTTGAAGTCAAGTGGCAGCTTCAGCCCACTATAAATGAAGTCTCTGTGTGTTAGGGTAAATTTCTCTTTCACTATGGCTTGTCTTATTCTCAGTAACACAAATAGCCTAATGTAAGAGTCTAGCCCAAATAGAAAGCAAAGATGGATTTTACCCACTGTGATGAGTCGTGCTCAAGCGTATCGGAAGTGGTGGCTGAGCAGCTGCTTTTCACAGCCCAAACACAGGCAGGTTCCCTCCCAGCAGACTCATGGCAAAGCACGAGGGAAGCCGCACTGTGTGAACCAAAACATTGCCCATCATGGGAGAGTGAATGTGGACTGAGGCTTGCCTGGAGCCTCTGTAAGAGGAGCGGCAGAGATCAAGGCAACCTGTCCATGGGGTAGAGTTCTGGGTGCTTCATATGAAGGGGCTAATCCCGCCACATGACCTTTAGTTACGTTTCTTATTTATTTTTTTCCCTAATGCATAAGTGTCCATTGAACGATTAAAAAATACCTGGTGGCAGGACCTTCTAGTGAACTGTTGTGCCTTGTTTGGGCACCTAGAAAGCATCTGTATTTTCTTCTTCTTGTATGAGGCTATTTTTATATTAGGACTGAAAGGTCTTTTCATGTATCTGTTGTTGGCAATGTGTGTAAGCTTGCAACTTGGATTTGAATACTTCTTACTTTCACAACTATTTTTAGAAGCCGTTGATACCCTTCAGGCAAAAGAAAGGCCAATTCACAACATACTTGTGGCTGTTAAGAGCCACCACTCTGGCTCCCAAATGACACTCATGTACATACAAGTGCAGCGTGTACCTGCAGGTGCATCGTGCCTTCCATGTGCAAAACCTAAGATTGCACAGACTACATCAACTTTTGATTGTCCTTGTCAGGATATGAACTTTTCATCACTTATCCTACTCTGTTTTTCAATAGAAATATGGTATTACATTGCTTATACTCAGTCTTTTCTTCTGTGAGCTGTTCGATGTAAGACAGCTCACGCTGCACATACAGTACTATACAAATGAGAATTTATCTGTCACTGGTTACTGCTTTGCCATTTTTATACTATTTTTCACCCTTTCTTTATGAAAATTCAGTTTACCTTTGCACTTTTTTGGACAAAATATTGAACAGAGAACAGATGTTTTGTGTCATTTGTCTGCCAGACATTTTCTTAAGCTGGTGAATGTATGATTAACCTTAAACTGATCCTACTTCTGTGTATCATTTTTCCTGCGTCCTGTTGTATTAAACTGTGCCTGTCGTTACCTGTGAAATATCATGTAGCCTAGTTTGTGTTAACCTATTCTGAATTTCTCACACTCTCAAGCCTGTGCAAAGCAATTATTTCTCTGATCATTACACATTTTGCCACTCAATATATTTACTGCAACTACTCAGTCTGTAAGGAACTATTAATAGCTACTGACCTCTCTGGCCTGAGAAATGTTGTTATATAGTTTGGCAAAACTTTTTCCTCATAGAACATCTTTTTTATTTGAAATGATCTGGTAGAGAAGTGATTTCAGACTTAGTTATCATAGTGGGGGACGTTGTCAGGTAATTGGCAGTTACGGAAACACCACTTTCATTCCCCCTGAATTTGTACTTAGTTCTGCTACTGTAAAGTGTGGGTTTGGGGGAGGAGAGAGTCTCTAAACATCATAACCTTGCTGAGGTGGTTGTCACCCCAACTGGCAAATGCTCAACTGTGAGCAACAGATTTATTACCTGACATAATTAATTGCCTAGATAGTGACATTTCCCATATTATAGACAATCGTGAATTATGAGCCCAGCTGCTAGCCTTCTCATTCACTGAAATCGGTTGATAAATATGTTTATTTGAGGTCAGCTTGGCCTCATCCATTAGAAATATTGTTTTTCTAAACATTACATTGATTTAATTTAACTCTAATCAATTTTAAATGGTTCTGACAATTAACAAAAGCTTCAAATATGACCTTAAAGTAATAGGATTCATTAGCTATGTTTAGGATTAAACTTATCCTAATAGGGCTATTTTTCTTCTGAGGGCATGTAGTAGGCCGACCGGTGGTCAGTCAAAATGAAATCAATTATTATAAATTATACAGTTTGGGTTGATTATGTCGTGCCTGTTAATTTGTATAAATAAGGACCTCAAACAATAGAAGCCATTTATTAATAACTATCTGTATCCCAACCTGTATCGCGCTTTATGTTACAGCTGCAGGATCATCTGTTACCCGTGAAGTATTATATTCTCTACTGCTAGGCATATATGCTAATTAAACCCATAATTAATTGTAACAGTTATAGTTAAAGTCAAAATGCTGACAGCCTTTTTGGCCTATTATTCATGGTAATCAAGTGATTCAAAAGGCAACGTAATCAACAATTCCTGCACTAGCCAGGGGATCATAATACAACGGCAGCACCAGTGACAGCTGGCACCCACAGGTCTCTGGATACAATAGGAAATATAAACCTCTAGAGCTGAAATGCTTCAGTCTGAACAGTGCCTGTTGTTTTTCTGAGACAAAATACAAGCGTAAGTCGTATTTAAGAACTGAATCCCTAATGCAATGGTTAACAGAAATGCACAAGAGCCATGCTCCAGAGAGCTCACCCTGCCTCCCTGGGCTAGTGGCAGCCCTGAGGGTTTGGTGCCATCATTTCGTGTCTTCTGGTTGTAACCCCTCACCAATCCCTTCTCCACCTGCAGCTGGGCTGTGTCAGAGTAGAAAGGAGAATTCTGGAGAGTGTCTTTGAATATCAAGAACAGATTTTACCTGCTCTCATTGAACACGTGTCTGCTGAATGGTGGATAGCACCCAAAAGGCATATGCCCTCTCTGGGTACGTTATCTGCAGAAAGAGAGCAGCATTTGACTGTTCAGGGGACCTCACATTTCCTACACACACCAGGGTGTATGTCAGCCTGTGAACCTGTGCGAAATGCCAGACACAGTGGGACGGTTCCGTACCCACAGCAGCCCTGAGAGGACAGGGTGGAGAGAGGGAGGAGAAGGGGAGCAGCTGACCATTGTCAGCACAGATCCAAATGCTCTTCCAAGACTTGCTCTGAAGCAAGTGTCCCATGTGGGCACAAATTAGCGTGTCTCTAGAGTGTCTTGAGCTCTTCAGCAGGCCACCAACACTGGAGTAAAGGCAAAATGAGTGGCCACTTTTAGCAACCACACCGTGCAGCCCAGATGATCCACAATGCTAGCTGAGCTGTATGGACCTGTTGCATCCATGAGGTAAATGTCTCTACTTGCCTTCCTCCACAATTTAGAGACGATCCAGCTATCCACCACTGCACGTGGCCTCAGATCCCAAGCTTGCTCTGAGTCGTTCCTTCTGTGGTCAAGCACACTCCTGGCCCATAGCCCCACTACGGCGGCAAGTTCAGTCATACGCAGCTGAGATGTGCTACTTCTTAAACAAGGTCAGTCATAGTTCCGTTACTAAGAAAGATTTACACTGTTGGTTACCGAGATGCCCGGCCTATCCTATAACACAAAAATTTATGGGCATCACGGAACATTTTTTGTTGTTCGAGCTCATATACAATGAGAGCCCTTAGTGACACATTTGAAAATAAAAGATATTGTACTAGTGATTTCTAACGCTTAAAATAAAATAATAATCAACTTTTAGCTGCAGTTTCCCCCTGGTTATTGAGCTGAACTTTAATGACTGGCTGAAAAGTATTTGTCAACACAACAGCTGGAGAGCAACACTTCCTTGTAGCTTTATGTCACAGCATATGCCAGCCACTCAGAACATGTGATAATTCAACTGGAGCTGGTACTACAATAGCAGATGGGTTGAAGCATTGTTATTCTCACTCTAGCTCCCGGCCCTTGAGGGATCACTAAATAAAATCAAAGCAGATGGACCATTACAAGCTCATTTGTGTTCACTACAAGCACCTCAACCTCCAGTTGTGATATACTGCACCTTTGTATAAAATGACATGTATGGTAACATGACCTAATGAAAATAGCATCAGACTTGGCAAGTGAGGAATGAGGCTGGGAAATATGCACAGATCTATTTATCACCGACTTCTTACCTTACAGAAAGGGTTCATTTCTGCCCCCCCACCCCCTCCTCATGTTTATCATTTAATTTCCCCACACTCTTTGTAAGAACTAAAAGAGGTGGCCGTTGGTTCTGGCTGTAGAAGGTCCAGCCTCTGCAAAATCAGGATGAATGCTACTAACCACAGTGCAAAACCTGTTACTCACTCCTTTCTACACCCTGTTGATAAATATGTTAATCCAGGTGTCCCACAAGTGGCAAGGCTTTGACCACCCACTGATACCAGTATCTGCAAGGATCAGGACTTCTGTGTGCATTTCTCAGCCTGCGCTTATGAAGAGGTCTTCCACAATGCTGCAGGTTTGAACTCACAGGGGACTTCTTAGTGCATAAAATCAATTGCTCCACTAAGCTGCAGAATTTTTGTCTCTGAGATCAGAGTCAGCAACCCTGACCAAACTCTGGATGTCCCATGGGAGGTAATTGCTTCTAAAGGCCAAAAGACGCCCAAACTGTTGGGTGTCTGGAGGGAGATCCTTTGGGGGCAGCTGGCAAAGCTAGAATTTGCACTGAAAAAGTCCTTCATGCCATCCTCAGCAGCCCAGCTTGAAGTTGGAGGCACATCTAGTGCCTGCTTAGAAAATGTTATATTCATTTAATGTCTTCTGAGGCCCTTTTACAGCAGCGCATCAACAATGTCACCTGAAGCTTTTTGTCCTGTAGTCCCCACCCTGGCCATCGTGATCCAGGGAGCAACGGCAAGGTGCAGTATGGCAGGCAAGCCATTGCTTCATGTTAGTGACTGCTGTGCCCTCTCCACCGCCCCCAGATGGGCGCACTCACACTCACACACGTGCAGATAATGATAATTCCCAAACTAAATTCCTCACAACTATTAGCTTTTTTCTATTTACGTGTATCTTTTTTTCTGCTTAGTTTTAACCAGCTTCTGTGCACTCTTGCAGCGGCAGCTGCATTCTGTGCTTGGTAGCATGGACTATGTGCTTCTTCCTATTAAAGGCTTTTGAATTTATTTTTTTTCCTGACAAAACAGGAAAAGTGGGAGTAGTCAGGAAAGTATTGGGGGAAGAGTTAGATGCTTTTGGTGTTATCTGCATGAAAGATCTTTGATATGAGACTGTGTATCTTTAGTAAAAGCTCGATAGGTCAACTGACTGCCATAGGTCCCCCTCATGCCAGCTGCTGCTGGATTTTAAAGGCTGAGAAGGGTGCAGCAATGGAGAGGGCCAAAGAAATTGCTTAATGAGGGTTGATATAAATACAGTTGAACTTGTGTGACTGCAGTATTTGAGTTGAAAAAAAAACTCGTCCAGCTTCCTCTGTGAAACAACCTCCCACTGAGTGCTAGAGTTGTATAAAAACTGTGAATGGCTCAGCTAATATTTCCTACCTTAGCCAGAAACTACAGGGCAGCCGGACAGTCCCAAGGACAGTGCTTCCAGGTAGCACCCTGAATGCAGTTCCTGGCCACGCTCACGGCTGCTTTGTTTGCTCTTCTTGAGCACTTTCTGCTGAGTGTGGCAATGCATCCCCAGCTGTGGATCAGTGTGACTCCAGCAAAAGCACGGGCAAGTCAGGTCAGACATCAGCACTGCGTCTTATCTGCTGGCCTGCCTGCCTATCAGCCAAACTAATTTGCTAAGATAATTCTGTTTCCTGACATCTATTACAATAAATCAAGCACTGTAGCTTCATTGAAGTCTGTTAACTAATGACCTGCCCTTGAAATTCTCAAACAGTACGTGGCGGCGGGAAGGGAACAGACAACGAGCAAACCCTTTATTCCTCTAAATGTAAGAAAGTTTTACATAAACAACTTGATGTTACGGATAATGCTGCCTCTCCTCAGCCCTGTGTATCAAACTGGGACAAAAAACATCACTCATGCTTTTAAAAACAGATGTTCTGAATAATGTGCTCTCAGGTAGCCACTAACATGGGATGAGGGGAGTGGAAGTAAAATGACAAGAGGCCACTCTTGGGGCAATTGAAGAAAGAAATAATGTTCTACAAAGTAGTAATTCTCTGGAACTTAATTTTAAATAGGAAAGAAATACTGAAGATAGATGGGAACTGAAGAAACATGAAGCGTCCTGGAGAGCACCCACTACAGCAGGAACTCAGGGACAATAAGGTATAAGATAATTCTGCTTTTTTCCTTATTGCCCTATCAAGAAGTGGTGATACTATAATTTACAGCCATATTTAAAGATGCACCAGTTTATACCTTGCTTGTATTGTTTTGTTGAGAGTTGGTATTTAATAATGCTGAATTTTTCTTTTTAGAAGGGGCTTCCATACCTCGTAGAATTTCAGCGTTTTCTTGTGGATTATCCTGCAGATCAACACTATAATAGCTCTGCTGGGATAAAATTCTGTGCTGTACCCATTGGGTTACTGACGGGAGCCAACACCTCAGCAACACGGCTGGGTTCATTCAGACAGTCACTTGGCAGAATGTTTAAAAATAATTGCATATCCCTTCCCTATCTTTAAATATTCAGGGGAAAAGTCACAGAAGAACTGATAATGTGACAATAATAATGAGACCGAAGAACAGGATTACAGTGTGAACTCATATCCCTTGGTTTCATTTACATGTTCAGCAGCTGCTTGTTTCTCGATCATAGAAAGATCATTACCTGACTTGTAAGAAGAGAGGGGAAGTCTGTTCACCTTTGGGCAACTAGCTCTGCATTTATTAATAATTGTTGCCCATCTCATTATACCTTTAATTGCAGCATTATAATTTATTTATTCATTGCTTTATTGTAATAGAGGAGTAGAAACAACATTACCTTTGCAAATTACTTTTTGATATTTGCATGGTTAAAAAAAGGAACATGTATTGTGGAATGTGAGATGCTGTCTAGTGAACAGCATCGTAACGTGTGAGCACCGCCATATACTGACTGGTCTCGTTAGTAAGTGAAGGTGAATCCAGCCAATTTACAGGCTGTTCAGAAAGAAGTTACTATGATGTAATTTACGTGCGATTATCCTTGCGTTCCCACGTCTCTTCATGGAACAGGGAATCAGCTGAAAATTAAGGGTATGTAGGATGGGAAGAGAAGATGCCTTGGAAGTTAGAAACCTAACAGTAGAGCTCACAAAGCACGTGGCTGAGCTTAGGGGCTGCCTTCCGCTTAGTGTGGGTGCCACGCTTTTTAAAAAGCTGTATTTATGGTTCCTTTGCCTGCAGGAGGTACTGGCTGCCACTGCCTGGCAGGCAGAGACCCAGCCAGGGGTACTGCCAGGCTGCTTGCTGCACTGCGATGGAGACAGAGAGTCAGGCATGTACACACACACAAAAAGAATTATTTGAATGATTAATGTATGTAGCAAATAGGTCAATGCAGAAAAACTCCAAATAGCTCTTTGTTTAATTGAAACTGATAAAATTGATGAATAAATAACAATAACCACTATCAATTTCTGTATAGACAAATCAGCTGCAAAACTTGACCATTAGGGCCATAAAAATGCAGGGTGCTATTTAGGGCATTCTTTTTTGGTAAATATTTTCATTGCTCTACCAGCTGTTTTAAGTGCCCCAACTGTAGTTGCCAGTGTGCAGGCCAACCTGTAGGACTGCCTGAGAGTCAAATGGCGCCTTGCCTCCTTTTCAGTCATGGACTCATAGCTCAGCAGCCACAGGGCAGCCTCATTGCTGCCCTAGGGCTTCCCCAATAGCTGCCGTAAGGCTCCCTCATAGCTGCCATGTGCCTTCCCTCATAGCTACCACAGGCCTCCCCCTGGAGCCACCATAGGAGTTCCCTTATAGGTGCCCTCGGGCTTCCTTTCCAGATGCTCTATGGATTGTTTGTAGCTGCCATAAGGCTCCCTCACAGCCACCGTAGGGCTTCCTTTGTAGCTGCCATGGGCGGCACCACGGGCAGTTGTGCAGACAAGGCCCCGACACTCAGCGGGCACCGGTTCGCCCGGCAGCGCTTGGTTCCCGTGCTGCCTGTGGGCTCCAGCCCTGGGGCAATCCCACACCCCAGGGAGAGTTGGCAAGTGTTTGATGTTTACACACCTGCAAACGTTTTATATGTACCTAACCCCGTTAGCCCAAAAGTAGTTTCAAGAGCAGCACCGTGGGATTGCAAGAGCTGTATATACGCATAGGAACAGAGATCGTTTTTTGAAAGCCATGGGTTAGGAACAGGCAAGAAGTCTCCAGCTGGAACAGGCACTGCCCTCCTGTGACTGAACTCCTGAAATACAGGCAAAGCTGCAGCTGCTCGGCAGCGCTCAGCTCTCCTGCAGGTACCCAGTGATGGTACTGCTGTAAAAATGGTGCGGGAGATGTTCCAAGCAC
This sequence comes from Todus mexicanus, assembly GCA_013389965.1. Taxonomy (NCBI): domain Eukaryota; kingdom Metazoa; phylum Chordata; class Aves; order Coraciiformes; family Todidae; genus Todus; species Todus mexicanus. The sequence continues at coordinate 27,637 of WEIS01006771.1, read as the reverse complement.
CGTTCCATAGTGATTCACGGGAGGGCTCAGCTTTAGCTTTTCAAAAGTCTAACAATGTTATGGGAAACTAAAAACTCAGTTTACAAAACAAACCCATCGTTTACACTGCAGAAGAAGGTACATAGATGCTTCCTAAAAAATACCTTTTGCAAACATTTTTTTTTACAAGTGTTTAAGTAACTTGGAATAAGATAAAGATTTTTAGAATACTTAAATTTACAGCTTTACAGTCCCAGGAAGGACTTTTTTGTTACTACAATACTCAGGAAATTAAAAGTATTTTAACTCTAGAATCACTGGCTAGCAGTATTTTTCTAGAGAGAATGTATATGTATTTGGTGTGCAGGTCATCTACGGGGGAGCTATGGAAGCAGCACTACAGCTACACCACGATCCCAGGAGGAGCTGATCAGCCACGGTCACAAAGGTAGCAGACTCAGCATTTTAAAATCATTTTCTTCCCCCCAGGCAAACTCCAGTTGGCTCTAGCAGCTGTCACTGGTTCTCCATATATCTAGGTACTACTTGGTGCACCACCACTAGTATAATTAGACCCGATTTGATACAGTACAGCAACTCCTAAGCGTCCTAGAAAGACTGAAATGAAGACGCTCAAAAATATATAAAAAGAAATCTCCTGGAAGTACACAAAACATGCTAGTTCGATGCTGTCTTCATTACTGTTCATGACACTCCCAAAACTCCAAGCCACCAAAGAAATGACTAGAACCGTAGGAATAATACTTTTAATTCATATTAATACAGAAAGAACACACGGTACATTCCTTTCCAGCAGAAGCTAATTCCGCTCTACCATTGCAGGGGGGGCAGGGGGAAGTTAAGGCTAGTTGAGGGCAACCTGACACAATGGTTTGTTTCCCTAACTCATTCTTGGAGACAGCCTTTGTAAGTTTAAGAGACTAATTGTGCACAAAACATGGGATGTTTATTTAGCAAAACATCAAGAATAGAGAAGAACATGCTTTGTTACAGTGGCTAAAAATACACAAAGCCTTCAAGTTGCTTTTTACACCAACTCAGTTCTGAAACCATAAAATTCCAGTTTGCAGCATGTTGTGCCTTAGGACTGTATTAAACAGGCTATCGTTAGGGATCGTGGTGACCACAGTCATCTATCCAGTGGAGTATAAAGTGCACGAGAAAAGTAAGTGCATTGGAATGAACCATTTATGATTATGAGTAACTCCTGTTACACAAAGCACTTGCATAAAATGGGAAGCTGAGAGGCCGCGCGGTACAACACCGCACTGCAGCTGCAGGAGCACGGAATCAGATTCCAGGAAGACCTTTGCTGAACATACATGGGGTTTGTCTTTCTGTCTTCCAGTTATCTCCCACACCAAAAGATGAGCGTGCTGATGTAGCTTACTGGGGGTTTGGGGCTGGTTTCTCTTGGTATTTTTGTTTTAGTAATACATAAGGCATCACCTTTAATTCTCTCTCTTTACACTCTATGTTCAAAGTAAACCAACATTTAGTGTTGCACTGATTTGTTCAAATTTCTTCTTACTTATTTGAACCCCCGTTTCTAAAAATTATTAGCAGAGTAGGGGCTGAGAGTTGTATAAGGGTGTAGTTCTCCCCAGTTACAAAAGTTTATGTAGTATGAAACTCCATGGTCAGGAACCATGTTTTCTATGTGTTTTCCTACTCACGGGTTAAGGCCATTGTTCGGAATACTTACTTACTTAAGAGCCAAACCATGAAGCTGTGATCTAAGTGCTATTAATTTATGGGCATTACATTCATCATATTAAAAAAAAAATAAATGATACAAGTGATTGGGAGATCCCCAACTGCATTCAACACATAGAACTTGGGTGCTTAGTCACTGGAAATCTTTGGGCATTACATCTAACAGCAGCAGATGCTTTAAAATGCAGACTGTTTCTTCAAAATAGCTTATTCAGTTTCCATAACAAAATATGCTGAAGGCTAAAAACAATTTCTTAGCCTTGTATACAAGTTAATTTACAAGTTTCCTTTCACAGTGAAATTACTCGCCTGTCTGTATGCTCCCTTCTGAGAAAGGCAATAAAAATTGGGGTTAGGTTCCACAGCATTTCGTTTTCATTGCTAGATTATCTCCAATCCGGTGCTGGACACACCATAAAGCAATACTTTTTGGTTTAACAGAAGAAAAAGATGATCTGACTGTCAAAAACAACACTTTTTTTATGCTATAGAAGACATCTCTGCCCTCTTACCTGCTAAGGGATAAACTAACCATGTAATCACAGACTGCTTGCAAAACTATTTATAGTTTTGCCATCATGTCAAGCAGTACAAACCTCCAGCTGTGCAGCACTGTCTGCATTTCAAAGCACAGGATTTGTCACCAAGAAGCGGGCACAATAATGCATTTAAACTCCAGGTTTTTCTGTATGTTCTCTACTAAAAGAGTTCACACAGCTTCTTTTCCATTTCCAGGCAAAGGCCAGAAGATCAGAGGCAGGAAGCCAAGCAGTTCATTTATATTCACGTATTTTAACTCACTTCAGCTAATAAAATATTGCATCCTGAAAAAAAATGGGATTCATGGATATTTGCAGTTGTACTAAAAAGAGTGGGTATTTTGCTACAAGATTATCCATCTAAAAAACTTACTTTAATATTTGCCAAGTCCAAGTGTCCCCTCTGGCCACGGCAGTGCCAAGGCTGTTCTCCGAGTTCTGGTAGGAAGAGGTAAGGTCACTGTAACTGTAGGTAGCAGGTAATATAATTTAGGGGGGGGCAGATGATGTGAGCGGAAGACATGTGAAAGTACCTAAGGTAAGAGATTAGGAAAACTATAAAATAAATCTAGGGCCAGGGAAAAGAATCTGGACATTCAAACTGATCTCATCGGTACACAGGTTTGTGCTTGTTCATTTTGTAAAGCCTTTACATTTGCTCCCTGTTCAGAAGGGACACAGTCTGCAAGTACCTTCCTGTCAAGTCTCATGCAGGGGGCTGGGGGAATGGAGAGCACGGGGAGTCTGGTGTAGTATTATTGCCTTTTGTTTGGTTGTTTTTAATTTTGCAAATCCCCTCTTGCCTTTTCTTTGCAAACAGCTCTATTTGAAAACATCACTTGAGGTACCAGGAGGCTTTGGGGGCGGTTACCATACATACTGCGCAGACCATCTAAGTGTCCTCTAGTCCATTTTAATAAATGAAAGCTGCCTAACCAGGACCTACAGCTAGTCGTTTTACCTTGTATTGCCTAGGAGATGCTTCTGTGGCATCTTTGTTGACTCTTCTGAGCATCACAAGATAGTACGCAGCCAAGGAGGGGCCAAAGGACAGTAACACACCCATTGACAGATGGTCACGGAATCCATTACCTAAAGCCTCACCAAAATTCTTCAGGAAAGAGGTCAAGAGCTTGTAGTCGTACCAAAACAATAGTTCTGCTAAGGAGCACAGACTAGGTGAAAAAGGCAAGGGAATACGGAAGCCAGGAGACTATCAGAGGCAAAAGCAAGTGACACTTTTAATAACCTTCTTACTCGAGAGTGAAAAATGAGAGCACACCATGCAGTGGCTAAGGGAACAGAGCAGCTGCCTCAGCACCCCTTGCCTTAGACAGCTTAGTCCTTCAAGCATAGCTTTCAAATGTCTTTCTAGCTCTGGTCTCTGGTACAGCATGTCCCAAAGAAACATCTTAAGGTTTCCAAGAACAAAGTACCCACATTTTCTACACCATGGGATCAGTCTCCCTTGTCTTTACAACAGCAGCTTTTTCAAAGCAATTCTTCCTGTTATATTTTTTGACCTCTGCTTCTATAGACTTGATCCCAAAACCAAAGTTTTCCATATAAAACATCTTAGAGGTGAAAATGTGCAGGTCATATATATATGCAATTTGTACAACCAGATTTTACTGTATGTATGTATATATATATCTGTAGCTGCATGTTTGCTAGTCAGTGTAGATGGAAGTAGTTAAAAAGCAATTAAAACAACAGTATTTCATTCCCAACAGCAACCAAGAGACTTCCAGGTATAGTATTTTACATCCACACATGTTTTGCAGCTTTTCAAGTTAGTTTTCATTAGGTACTTGGTACACAGTAAAACTCTGATCTACAGTTATTTCTAGTTTCATCTTTCCAGGCAGATTTTTGGTAATCCTGAAATGAAGAGTCAGATGTGTAACATACTCCCAGGTAGTAGCTTAACGTACTGTAGAGAAGTCAGTTTTGTTTTACACTAAGGACTAGAATCCACTTCAGTAACATTCCCTGAGGCAATCCACTGGATTTTATTGTTTTGTCCTCGAATCATTTGTATATAGTTGCTGTTCTGTTCCAGACTGCTTTGTTTCTTTAAAAATAGACACTTAGCAATGAAAGTTAACAGATGTCTTTCTAATTCTGTACTTCAGCAATTATGCTTCGCCTTAGTACCCTCCTCTCCTCCTCTTTTTCCTCCAAAAATTCCAAGTTACCAGATAGCAAATCTGTGTGCTTGATTTTTCACAGGATAGGAATCCAGATCTTCAAACAAATGTTCATTTTTGAAGATGCAAATGTGTGGACTAAAAAGAATGTAGTCGACAGGTAACAGAAAAGAATTAATATGCAATGAACAGTCTAAAATTTACTAAAACTGAAATTATTCTCTCTTCGAGAGAGCATCTATGGTGTTAAGATGATCAAGGGTGGGGAGAAGTGGTGGGGGTGGAGAGTTGAGAAACACAAGAGAATCATCACCCTTGGTCCACAGAAATGCGGTGAGCAAGAACAATGCATATCTTCACATTCCCAATGGACTAAGGAGATTTCTCCTGATATAATTCCACCTTTAACATTTCCAAAAAGCCTGTGTATAATCAATGCACTTAAAGGTTTTAAGTTTTAGTAACGTCACTTAGACTTTGTTTGTAAAACAAACACACACAAGCACACTTCCTAGAGTGCAAAATGCTTAAATACTTCAATTACAGAACTCCACATGTAGTTTTTTGGGACTAGTAATCCTTCTGCTCTCATAGTCAACTTCTTCCTTGTCATCGCATCCATTGCCAGCAACGGTTGCATTAAAACTAACCAAAAAATGCAGCAAATGCAACAGTCGGTAACTCTAAACTGTTTCTTCAGTTTTCCAGAGGACATTGTTCATTTGTATAAACTCATCGTTGGACTTTGATACATGCACATGTAAGCATCACAAAGGAGTCTTCGTGCACAACCTTGGATTTTCCTGGAATCCAGTGAGTGTAACTCCTCTAGAGACATCTTCAGGTATTCACCAACTTCTGGACACGGGGTAACTTGTGGAATGTTAAAGCCATTCTGACCTCCTTTTAATCACAAGGAAAGAAAGAGGAACAGGTTAGGATAGAATCCACACACATTGCTTGTTATAATGTACTTTAATTATGACAGCATCACCAGTTCTTGAAACTGCCTTCTAAAAACACCAAGCCCTAAATATGCCATTCTGGACTACGGCAGGGTAAGCTTCTCCAAGAAAAATTGCAATTGATGTCAGAATACCTTGCTTACTAACAAACACCGCCTCAAAACCCCCACCAGGAGAACTCTGGGTTTCCACTAACACTAAAAATGCTGTATGACTTTGGGAGAGTGACCTGAATACAGACTCTACCCTAAATGCTAGTGAATTTGTTAGTGACACAGGAACTGATAACAGCTGATGAATTTATAAGCTGTGGAGTGTCTGCACCTGGCTTGCAAGACTAAGGCAGCGTTTGCTCCTGGCCATTTTCCATTTAAACTGGGCAAGTATGACAACCCATGGCACTGATCCCCAGCAGGCATTTCTAGCTTATAGCACTGGCTGAAGAAAAGCATTTGTGATACAAAACCCCAAGATCAGCAGGAGACATTTCCAGTGAGTATCTCATGTGATCTACATTCCTGAAATAAAGTGGTTCTTTACAGATTTGTGTCGGACACATTTCAAGCACTCTGAAACAATGCTGCACTGCCTTCTGGTTGCTCGAAGGAGACTTGAATCCCGAATCCTGTAGCAGTTTCATTTTCAACAGGATTTCCACAGGATTGTTCTCCCCTGCCAAATGACACCATTGCAGAGGGGTTCGAGAATTCTTCATGCAAAGAGCTGTTACTATGAGTTTGACACTTGCATCTATTACTGGTTTTCTCAGGCACCAGAACTGAAGAGTCTCCTTATTCAAACACTATTTAATGCAGCACTAAGAGAACGCTTGTTTTACTGACATTTGTATTATTACAGGGTAACAGTTTGCCACTGATAACTCTAAAGAGATTCAAAGGAATGGCACAGATGTTGTAATGTGTGACTAGTTCTTTTATTCTAAAGACATTTAAGCAAAAGCAATAAAAATATTTTCATACTCTCTGATAATTGTGTACATCCACTTACATATAGACTGAAAGAACACATTCCTGTACTTGATTATTTAAAATGAATTCTCTCTGACAAACTTGCAAAGTATAATAAAAACGTATACAGAGTTCTGGTAGAAAACTTCTTCACCATCTCCTTACAAAGGTATCCACCTTGGGTGAAACTCAGGTTATCCCAATCAGTGGCTGCTGTGAAATCAATGCACTGAGGTAAGGCTGGGTCAAGAACAGTGTCCCAGAATGAGGTACATCAAGTTAAATGTACCTGAATATCCCCAAAATAAGGCACTGAAATTTAAAATAGTAATACACATTAAAAAATTAAGAGAAAATTAATAAGAAGAAGTCCTACCATCCCGATCTGCCATGCTGTCAAAGAAAAGCCAGGCGGAGTCATCCCTCCCATATTTAACAAAAGCTACATAGTGGCTTGTTTCTATGCAGAGAACAGCAAACAACTCCATCTTCTGGTACGGGATGCAGCCGTGTCGCCAATCCCAGTCTGGCAGATCTTTAGGTAGTGACAATGGGTTGAATTTATGACTCTGTCTCTTAGGATGAAGATGAACCTACAATTGAAGTGATATTTCAGAAGAGAAAAAACACCCCATAAGATTGTTTCAGCGGCAGACAAAGCTAAAAAGAACGTTACTGCTGAACTGAAGATTAATGGCATTAGAGAAGGAACTGCAATAACAGCAGCAGACTAAACGTTTCTTCTATCTTTCCCCACCAGTGTAGCTCAATATTGCCTAGAAAATTCATATCTAAGGTTAGAAGGGAGGACAAATTTAATGCTAAAGTTTTCTACAATGCTCAGGCTTGCAAAAGCCATGAACATGACAGCTTCATGCACATTACCAAACAACGCTCAAAATTAAGTGCTTCTATGTTATTAATTGATAAATTCAAACAAGGTAGCATGTATGTAAAATTAGAATTTAAAGCAGTCGACAGGAAACAGATTCCAAGCTGCCCATGACTGCCACCTCGCCACTGCATTCAGCCCTGGATTTGGGAGCTCCTATGTTTTTAGCAGGAAACTGCTGACACACACATCGCAGAGGCAAGCGGAGTTCCTGATCTGCCACTGAAGGCTACGCTCGCAGGGCACAGTTACGCTAGAGCTGCTGAGAAAGGCTCACTACACTCGTCCGCGCTCCTTTCGACTGTTAACTGCATGCTTTGTTTGGGTTAAACCCACGTAGAACAACGACGACAACAACTTACCTGCGTATTGCATGTTTTGCAGAACTGCTTGATTTTCCCAGCAGAAATATCAGTATCTTCATAACATTCTCTACACTCGTACATGGCAAGTCCTCCACATATCCGACACTGCCTGGGAGCTGCATTTTTAAAGAAGATAGAGATTAGTCTGCAATTTGGGGAGTCTTTTTTGGTGGTGGGGGTGTGTGGGTTTGTTTCGTTTTTGTTTGGGGTTTTTTTAAGACAAGGGGTATGGAAAGGAGGAAGGATTACTACTTTAAATGGAGAGAAACACTACATTGAAAAATCTAAAACCAGGCAGCCAGACAAAGCATAAGTGTACCGTCCCACTGCATTTAACCTCTTCCCTTCGACATAACGCAGAATAAGAGAAAAATGTTTAGAGTGGTAAGTTGCAAAACAGAAGAGGATAAAAATTAAGTCCCATCAACTGCACGAACAAGTAAAACCGGGCTTTTCAGTCAAGTTAGTTTCTCTCTCATCGTATTGGCACAACTCGCCGAGCCCCTATGTCAACACCAGAAAAAACCCCAAACCAATAACTGGCTGCCTTCTGGTTGCTCGACAGTGAAAAGAAAGGTCATGACAGTTTCAAAGATTGTAATTCTAATACATTTTTGCAGTTTTATTCATTCTTATCTCAAATTTAAAACCAGGTGCCTTTCCTTAGGTAATGCAATAAAAAATTCAGCAGGTGACAAATGTCATTACTTCAGGTCACAAAAAAAAGTGATATATTTATAGTTAAAAAAATGCACCATGTTTCAAAGCATGCAGGTTTACATACTAATCTCATGTTCTTCTAGTTTGATAAACTAATGACAGAAAGCTTAGAAACAAGCAGCACAAACTGATGAAACAACACCATCATTGTAAATCCCTGTTAACCAACCTGGCTCTTAGCTTCCTACCTGCCATATTAATGAATTGATTTCCTACTAATAACTCAATTTTAATTAAACCCACCATCTTAAGAAGTTTAGTTGTACAGATAATCAAGAATTACATAATCAAGCAAGGAAGTTACATGCTACACTTTCTTATGAATTAAAGCTTTTAACTGACGTGAGGGGAAAAAAAAACAACACCAAAACCCACACACCCTGTAGCCAGCAAACTCCTTTCTCCTCAACCTGAGCATCTCCCACTACCTTGTTACATATTCTAATAAAAAACAACCCACCAAAACTTCCAGGAGTACTTACTTGCACTATATTAGTCACTCTCAACAACTCCTTCACTACAGAATGCAGCGTTAGATACTTACTGTCTTCAAGTAAGTCTGTTATATTTAATTCCAAGGATGGAAAAATTTTGTTGAACATTTTGAAGTCTTTTCCAAACCGAGGCATCTGGATAATCAGGCAAGAGGGTGCCTAGGTAAAATGACGGAATATAACAGAATGAGCTTCAAATAATAGAGAATTATCTAAATTTAGAGACATACTTCTAATGCTATAAACATATCTATATTATTTAAACTTGCAGCCCATTGACTTCAACATTAACAAGAGAAACTAAAAAACCCCAAACCAACAAACAGAAAAGCGGCACCTAAATCATTGTCAAATGTCACAGATTCCAGTCCTGCTTAAGTAAGATATTAAATATACTGGACTACACTCCCTCACCTTGGATGGGGGGAAAAAAAATAATCAAAACCCTTCCTGTTGTAATGATTTTTACAAACAGAGGTATCTTAAAATATTACTCCTTAAGACAACTTACAGGCAGTAACTAAAAAGTTTTCTTTTAGCAGCTTTTTACCTAAGTTAAGTTGGTCTGTTCAGCCAAAGGTTAGATGTCATTAAGTCAACCTTAAAATACTTATGCCATATAGGCAACCTGTACCACTGAGCTAATACTCCCATTTCCAACACGTCTGCATTTTGGTTTCACACCAAATCCTGCTTTCATCCTACTGCTGAATGGGCAAATATCTAGGTATTATCACTTCTAACAGAGAAACAGTTGTGACCAACCTCTGCAAACTTCAAGTTGCTGTTGATGAAGGACCACTCTAGTAACTGCTGAATTGTCGGGACCCCAACTTTCTCATTTTTGTCCATAAAAATTTGATAGAAGTAACAGTCTTGTACTTTCTGACCTGCTGATCTAAAAACAGATTAAAAGAAAAAAAAAGATTCTGAAGCTTTATTTTAACAGTGACTGTGTTGTACTAGGAAAATAGTATCTAGCAGAAAACAGCCTATACAACATTCTCTGTTGAAGAAGAAATGCAAATTTCTCTCTTTAGAAGAAATGCAAAGCAGTTTCCATGGCTAAACAGCAATTCAGCAACCTGCAGTTCATCCCAGAAACAAATAGCTATGAGGAGCAGCTCACATTAAGAAGTGCTGTAGGGTCTCTTACAGTAGCCCCTCCCCAGCGCCATACCAGGACGGCAGCAAGGCTCTCAAGTAGACAGCATCAGGACAGGGGAGTTCTGCCCAGTGTTAATGAGCTTCTTCAACAACTTTTTTTGGTAGGAAATAGTGTGAAATTGGTCAATATAACTTTATTATATCGAATCTTATTAGAAGTATGAATCATAAGTGCCCTAAGAGCCATCTCAATCTGAACGGCAGCAGGTAGTCTCTCCTCGTCAGCCTCTACAAAGAGATGAGTTAAACAAAGAAAAAAAAGAGTCACCTTATTTTCAGTAGTGGCTCAACTCTCAAAATATGGTGAAATAAAATATTCAAAAATTCTTCTGGATCTGAGGAGGGGGTCAGAGGGGCGGGAGGGGAAGAAGAAAAAAGTCTTGTTAGTATGCAAAACCAGACAGATTATGCAAGACTGATTTTAAATAAAAGTTTTATAGGAAAAATAGCGAAAAAAGGTTCATTTTTGCAGCTTTATTTACACAATAAGATTATGACAAACTATAAACGTTTTCATGACACAAACCTCTATTTACTCTTTTGGTGCCAAATGGCCCTAATAAAAGGCACAGGCTCAACAGGGTAACAAAGCTTTCCAGTAAAGATCAAAAAGATGCTCTGCATTTCAGAGGAATCGCTTGGCGCCACACAACTTTTCCAGGAGTAATAAAAGCTTTTAAAAGAAAACAGTGAAACTGCAGAGAAGCGGCGAGGAGCAGTGACAGTAACACTTACATAAAACCCACACAATAGTGCAAAGTTCATCGAAACTACAGACCAAGTTCTAACCAAGACTGCAGCCAACATGGGCTTCCCAGAGGCCTCTTCTCCCCCAACACTGAGAGCTTGCTGCAATATTTCTCTTCCTGCCACTAACTGCAATAAATATTGGTTTTCAGCATTGTGTTTACAAAAAAAGTAGTGTTCTCCTTAACAAAAACGGAACAGCTACATAATACAAGGCTAATTAATCATCATACGCAGCAGAAGATCAAAAGGTTGGGATGTGATTTTTCTAACATAAATTTTTACACATTTTATTTCTTAAAATAACCGTTGTGACACTGCAATGTTGTAGTGGAAAGATTATTCCTCAGGGACCAAAGTGACATTTTGAAAGAAGACAAAGATCCCACCCCTATCGCAGCCTTCATTTCCGAGGAAGAGCCTTAGCCCTCCCCCTAGAAGGCAAGAAAAGAAATCCAGTCTGTGGAAGACTGGTGGAAACTGCGCAGCTAAGAGTTCCTCACAGACCTGAGCAAACAGAATAGACCTTTTCACCACCCAATGGTCACTCATATCTCTGGTAAAGATATTACTGCTACAGAGAAATACTTGTGTGTTCCATTCTGGCATAGTTATGTAGCAAGCTATTTAAGTTCCTTCATATTATGATTCTGATAAATCTCAAAGAAATGAAAACGTCCCCAGTTACCTTTCTCCTCTGAAGTGAATCCTGATGCAGCCTCAACTTTTTCAAGTATTTTCCTCAGTTTCATTATTTTTGTAGCACATACATATCCATATCTAAGAGAAATGGGTTTAATCAGCTATTAGCTAGTTTGTGATCAAGTCAGAGAAACAGGAGAAAAAATGAGCATACTTTTAAACGCTGAACTACAGGCTCACAGATTATTCTTCAGCTGCGTACAGTATTTCTTGAAAACTGTGTTGACTCCTCACATTCAATCTTACTTCCAGTATTTTTAATGCAGTATAAATTCAGTGCAGTGCTCAGTGTTCTTACACAATCTTTACAAGCTCTCTTTAAACATTAACTTACCAGGGTAACTGTTTTTCTGATTTGACAGTCAATTACTTTTCATGAGTTGTTAAAAACAAAAAAAATATTCAATATTTGAGGAAAAGAAAGAACTGTGTTGCTGACCTAAGAAGATGAAGTTTTGAGCATTCTATATTTTCACATCACTGTACAAGAAGTGCAAAGAAAGTTTTAAGTATGGTGGAAAGGCAGTAGAAGTTAAGACTTGCACACTTCTCAGCCACTTGGGATTTCCGATCCTTGGTGTACACCCTGTTACCTACACTACAGAACTCAGGAATGTACCAAGCAAAGGACACACGCCCTTACAAGAACAAGGGTTCAGAAGCCAACATTTTATTCCAGGAAACAAAAGTAAAACTTCGTGATAAACTGTTCATTNGTGCATATTTGTATATATTTACTTATTACTGTTGTTATTATTTCATCTTTTTAGTAAAGCTGCTGTAGTTTCCTTACCTAATCGCTAAGTCTCTCTCCTTTATTTCCTGTCTTCCCTTTTTGGGTGGGGAGGGGGAGAGAGCGTCCTGTTGCAGATTTGGGGGTGCCCTGACCCCAAACCATGACAACAGTCCATAGAATTTCAGAATTACAGCTGCATTATTTGCATGTTTAAAAAAAGAAAAAAGTTAAATACAAATAACATTCAAACAGATTTTTGCCGTATTTCCTTTGCTCATTGTGCCTAACAAATTACAAAGTTCATGCTATTCTCTTTTAATAAGAACATTTTGACCACTTGCAGCTCACACAAAAATTAACGGAACTTCTCAAGTCCCGCCAAATCTGTTGTGCAACTCCACAGATAACCCCAATACTTTTCTTGTTAAGAACAGCAGGATTAAAAACATGTAAATACAAATGATGTGAACAAAAATAACTTGCATTTATCAGTGTGTTTGTATTCATACCTACGCACATTTTACAAGTTTTAAGCTGATCACATTTCCAAATAGAGACTAGTAAAAATATTTTATCACCAAGCAATAAATAATTATTTCCAGTTAACACAGGTACCGTGAAGAACAAGTACTCAAAAAAGCACCCAAACTGAGCAGCCTGGCAGCAGCAGCAGCCACACTTGTCAAGTTTGCAACAGCAGTGCACCCGCAGCAGGATCTAGTATAAAATTTACGTGAGACCAGAGACCAGTTCATGGTCTCTTCTACTCACATTCTCAGAGGATTCACAATCTCCGTCCGCAACAGCTCTTGAGTCTCACTATAATACTCTACATCATTCTTTTCTTTAGGTCTGAGTAACACAGTGTCCAAAACAGAGCTAAAAGAAAACAGGCTACAACAAAAAAGAAAAAAAAGCTATTTTCATTCTGGAAGATACAGGTGTTCAGTTGCCTAAACAATGTAAGACAAACCAAGCAAAGCCACAGGAAAATTAAAGAACTAGAACTCAAAAAGAGGTACCTATGGACAGAGGGTAGCACCGCTGTACTAAATAGTTTAAGTCCACCCTAACCCAGTATCCCTTCCGCAGAAGAGGACAAAACCAGTTGCCCAGGCAGGGTGCAGCAAACAAGCTTTAACAGACATTTCCCTCCCTCCACCCACAGCCTACATACTCCATCTTTCCACCACTTAGAGGCCAGGGACTCGGTCAGAAAGGGCACAGACACGCAAGGGCCGGTACCATTTGGACATGGTTAGCACTTCATGTTTTGCAGCGAATGCTGCAGAACTTGCTCAGATTGGAAGAGCACAGTAAGGTGTCAAAGACTGCAGCTGCACAGCAATACAGACAGCACAACAAAGACCACGTGCTCTGCATTTCTAGCATGGGATGCCACTATACAAATTAGGAACTTACCAGAATAAGGTGGAGTCTAAGTAACAGGAGTTGTAATGACCCTGGATACCTTTCTTCTTTCCAATCATTGTCTCTAAACCTTCTTTTTCCATTTTTGGAGGAGTGTTTTCTTCTACCACTTCACTTAAGTAACCTCCAAAGGCTGAAATTTTTTTTTTCAAAAGACACTTTAAAGCCTCAAATTTTATCCCCCTTGAGATTTCCCTATTCACGTTTTATAGCTAAATCACTCCCTTAGTGTAAGCATTCCTTCTCTGGACTAGAATAACATTTTATTATAGGCAAGACTCACTGTCATCCAGAGTGAACAAGGCCTTGCATCCCACTGCCAATGCACATTACAATGCTCCAGGAAGCCTGCAGCACTGCATTCATTTTATCCAGTAGGAATGAAGTTCTCCTCTCATTATAAATGCCCCGTTCACACTATCTTACAAGTATCACTTTGATATTTGCCATTTTCCCAGGCAATACAACATGACCCAGGAAATCTAAAATAGTTGAAGTTAGAAAAAAAAAATAAAAATAGAGTTTTTCACCACTAGCTTCCACCACAAACACACATGCTTTTCTATTTTAATAATAAGGAAAAGAAATAATTTGACATTGCAGAAAAACAACTATTTCTGATAATGCAATCACGTATTGCTGGAGTTGCAAATATTTTCAGTAAGATTGCTTTACAACTTCTAAAGTAAAACCTATACAGTATACCACCGCATTGCTTAATTTTGTGAAATCTCCTTAAATATATAAACATTTTCTTGTTTTCAAGCATAAAAATGTAATCCATACAAAGGTTACTTTCTATACAGAGCAATCTTCTATTCATTAATCTCATTTAGGTAACACCTGTACAGATTGTCAAGTGTTCAATATAAAGAACATAAATGAAACCAAAACCCAGGTCAGTTCCCAGCTGATAAATACGTAACAAGCAGAAGCTCAGTACCTAGAGAGTTGCAGCGTTCGATCTGGTTGGAAACGGGCTGGAGTGAGGCAAACCGGGAATCTGGCCGGCAGCTTTTGAGTTTAACAAAAAGAGCTTTCTTCGGAGCACAAGTGAAGTATCGAGTTCCTTTAAATGTTCCGTCTGTACAACCGGCACATTCATCTTCCTGAAAATTCAAGTGAGAATTTACTACACATCTTTCGTAAAATATCTACCCCTGTGTCACCCTCCAGCTGCTCTGAAGCTCAATCCACAATGCTCCTGCACACTACCACACAAAGCTTCAGGTGAGGTGTTCTGTAACTGGATTTACTGAGGAAATTCAGAGTTGCACTTTGTTTCACTGTGGGTGGAGTGAAAGTTTAAGCATGAAGCAATAAACTTTTACTCCACCCAATTGAAATTTGCAGTGTGACTGCGCAAGAAAAATACCCACTTCAGAACACACAAAATGAACATCAAGGAATGACAACACAAACCAGGTATGAAAAATAAGTTACTGGTTTTCTCCGATACTACGATTTAAGATATATTGTCCGGGTACTATCAATTGCTAGGTTTTAATGCAGAAATGTGTCACAGGCAAGTCCAAGATCCCAGTTTAACACAAGGCATCCTAAGATTCAGTCTCAACACATGTTGCTCAACTATAGCTTGAGCTTTCCAGAAAACTCACAAGCAGCAGGATTTTTTTTAACAGTTGCAATTTCTCACCTATTTTGCTGAAGACGTTTGTTGTTCTATATAATCGTTCACTGCTTTATCTAAGCTTTTATTGAATATTATCCCAAAGAAAGAACTCCATCTCCCTAACTGTGCACACACTAATTTAACTGCTGGCTGATCGCAACCTTGGCAGCGGCTGCCTCAGAGCAAACATCAGCGTGTAACAGCAATTCATGTTTGCAGCAATTGGGAGTTTACCAAGGGCCCCCAGGAACCCGCAAAGCACGTGGCTGTCAAATCAACACTATCACTGCCGTCAAATACCAAAGCAGCGTTGTGACTGATGCTGCCTGTTTGCTGGTATGCAAAAAACATACCAACAAAACAGATCTGCAGTAAAGATTCTTACCACTTGGGCATTTTATGTAAACCTGCATTTCAAAAAGCCTTTAAATACTGTTGGCTTCTTGCAATTAAAATCTCTGTAATGTAGGCAAAGGATGCTGTTTTAAAACACGTAAGTGACCAGCCTCACAAATTCAATTACCCATCGTGACAGAGAAATCTCAGAGCTTGTTAACTGAGCAAGGCCTAGGGCAGCCACAAAAGCCAGAGCTGAGCTAAGAATTCAGCTGTGTTCTAAGGAGGTCACACGGCAGCCTGTCTGGACAAATTCCTCCAGACTGAGTGATTTTACAAAGTGTACAGGCACAAACTCTCAGAAGCAAAACCACTAACATGTCATCAGTATTAGTATGAACTACAATTGATATTTACCAGTTCCAGTCCAGCTAATACTTCATTTACTCCAGGGGGCTGGCCGATCCAGCGGATTACGCCATAGAAAGGGGGATTTTCTTTAACTTCAGCCAAGGAACCTGCTTCAAGACCATGTGAGTTCCCAACTGGGCCCGCTGTTGATGGACTCTCCTGGCTAGCTGTAGTATTTACATCACCAATGACTGACTGAACAGATAAAGAGAGAGGACTATGTGCAATAGTACCATTAGTAGTTGATGTTTTTGACAAGCTAAAAGGGAGGGAGTGAAATCTGTTTTCTGTAGACACAGAGTTTGTTAAAGGTGGTTGCAGTGGTGGTGAAGAATGCCCAAATCCCGAGGATGAATCCGTAAGGGATTTTGCAGGGTCTTCAGCAACTGTTAAAAATCAAAGCCAAGATGTTAGTAGATGTTGGGGGGGTTTTGCCTGTCTTACAAAAGGGAAGACTTAACTCTCAAAACAAGGAAGCATATCTGCAACCGCATCTGTTTTCATGGGTGTTCTCTACACAGGCAGCACTAACAGCTGGGGACATCCAGGCAGATGCTTGTAACTTGGCAACACTGGAGACTCAGACTGCTGTAGTTCTTACCACAACCAAAGAAATGAGCACCACAGAGAAAGAAGATACCAGCCAGAAACTACAGGAAGGTTTGGTTTGAAAACTTCTTTTTTCCACCCCCACATTGGACTATTTTTTCCTCACGCTACTTCCAGACTGATTGGCTGGCATGGCAGAATATTACAGTTCTCTTAAACCTGTAATATCAGCTACAAAAAGGTAGGCCAAATAAAGTTACTGTATATAGTTGGCTACACAGAGTATCTTCCCATCTTCCTTCCGAGCCTCAGTTTTTATTGTGCCTGCGAAACATACATGTCCGCACAGATCTACACATACACTGCCAAGCAGGTAATCTCCTACACGCAGGATAAAACAACAGCTCTATCATTTCAGACAGAGTATATTTTCATGGGGGTTCCAAGATGCTTTTCATGATATAGCACGTCTTCTACCAGGACAACATATTCTAACTCTTAACTTTAAGCTCTTGTTTTATATGAACAACATCAATCCACTCTAGTTTTGATTTGTTCTTTAAATAAAGTGTATGCCCACATGAAAGACTACCACCATCTCTCTTTACCTTCATCAATGTACCACGGGGGTTTTGTTTTCGTTTGCGGCTGAGAGTCAACTGATGAGCCATTTAAAGTGTAGAAGACTTCAGATCTGCTTCTATTTCCAGGGTCAGAGGTAGATCCTGGAAAAGGACAAGTTTTACTGAAGAGATTAACCTCTATTTACAAAAGGTTAGCTGCGCGCTTATTTCATAGTATAAATGTGTTACTATGCTTTCAAGGAAACATAACTGCCTTTCCATAGAAGAGCAACCTCTCCCATCAAAGCGAACACAGTCCTAACCTTCCAACAAGGCAGCAGTTTATCCCTAAGCAACTTAATCCTCCAAGCTGAAACTTCAAGTCAGCAAGCTTAAAAAGCAGCAGAAAATATCCAAGTGCAAATTCTTCATTACTGTAAATAATGAGTACAAGAAAGTACTTGACCTAGTGTACAGCAGGTAGTTTTTGGTCTTAAAGCAATGAAATTTCAGAATAGGCAAATAAATTATGATCAAATTCCACACAGCTATAGATTGTGCCAACATAAAACCGCAGTTACTTCAGTGAAGACCGTCTCTGTCAGCATCCAATGCCAGTTAGAATAAAAATTTACAGAATACAGAGACATTAGTATTCTACAACTCAAAATAGCCACTAGTAAATTCAAAACACACTGAATTTTGATTTCTGCCTTTACAAAAAAAAAACCTGAAAAATCAAAATATAAAAATTCTCTCCCTCCTGAGCTTTTTCCTCTGGGAGGATTTTCAGAGCTGGTCAAAACCGGAGTCAAAATACGTTTAGATTTCAGGAATTTAATTATGGTTTTAAATCACAGTAAAATTAACATATTCGCTATTAAGTGTATCTGCTTCTGGGCTAAAAATTTGGAAGTTTCTAGTCTCACAGAAGGAAGACAACAGCAAACTACATTTACTTAAAATAGCAAAAAACCCTCACCCATACACCCCATTTTCAGGAAAACAGCCCTGAACAGGTTATACTACGCAACTCAGTAATACGCACTTGAATTTTTGCTAATTCCGTTTTTCATGGAAGTGAAGGTATTTTGAGCAGTGTTCAATTGTCTACCATCTCTACTAATAAATTAATATGAATACTCTATTTCAGAGAAGTTGAACTTGGTATGTTAATAATAAATGAAGTGATAGAAAATGCAAGGCAACGCTTTTTCCCAAGGAACAGAAAACCATAATCTGGGTAAAGAAAATCACCCTGCATACAAACCTGTGGCCTTTGGCTTACTGTGATTGAACAAGCTTTTGTCACCGCCACCTCTTGAAGTATAGGCAAGCTTGGGAGGTCTCCTGTCCTGTGACACAGTCTCTAGGACATGGTATATGAACAGAATATTAGCAAAAACATAGAAATGGGAAGCTACGTCACAGAAAAGTTCAACCTGAAGCGTAACTGCATCAAGTTCTAGCATCGGAAGTTATAAACTGAGTGGAGCAAAACCTCGTTTGGCACAAAATGTTTTATATATATAGGATTTGCTTCTATAACATAAGCAATTACTTTACTGTAAAGTCTACCACTATTTCTTGAACACATCGAAGAGATTGACTACATGCTCTTCAACGCATGTGCATCCTGCCACCATGGGAAACGGATGCATCAAATTCCAAACTTCGTTTTCTACCAACACATCTACAACAAATACTCTTTTCCCATAAAGGGAGAAATCCCCGTGAATCCTCCAGAGAAGAGAGAACTGATGCAAAACCAAGCATCTCCACTAAACCAACAAGTAGGAGGGGAACATAAAAGTCAGCCAAACTGAAAAGAGGGGGCAGCAGCTACAGGCTGCAGCTGCACAAGCCTGTGCAGGCATCAGGACCTGTCGGCAGGTAGAGCACAAACACAAGTTCTACATGAAACTTTATTTCTTCAGAAGAGGAACCAGGGGACTGCACTGGTTACAAGCTCCAACTATTACCGTGGATAGTGAATTTTCCCACAGTCTTGATATCAGTTTTCAAGTATCTACTCAGAGGATGCATGAGTAATACTATGAACACATTTCAAGCACAGAAGGAACAGCTTTCTGATCCAAGATATTTAAACTCCCAGAGCAAATTGAACAACACTCAATAAAAAGATTCCTGCTACAGGCACACATTTATTCACAAATACTATACAACTGTGAAGTACTGTAAGTATGATACAACTTGACATGAATTTTTTTCAATATTAAGCCTTTTCTACTAGTGAGACTGTAACCAAGAGGAGGAAACTGAAGAGAAGCATAACACAGGTGGTTAACCTAAGTCAGGTGAACTTAGGACATTAACTCTGTGGTATTGTTAATTTGTGTAACTGCACCGAGGTTGAGGTGTTACCAGTGCCTGCCTTCTGGTTAAGAAAGTAGCACATACCTGGAATGACATCATTGATATGCAAAAGAAGGGTACTTTCCACACTTGCAAAACTGCACAGCTGTATTCCGTTGTACCTTCCATCCCAGTTTCCAATAGGATTATCCTAAAAATGGAAAAACACGTTACACGTATCCCAAGAGAGGATTTACAGGGTACAGAAAACGTGTCTTTAGGAACATAACAAGTAGGAAAATGAAAGGTTTGACAACATCCAATTTTAACTGTAACAAACTTTGTATTTAGAACAGCCACACATTACAGGCTTTAAAGACAAACACAAATTTAAAACTGTTCTTTTCAGAAATATTTCCTGTTTTAACAAGTATTCCTCTACTAAAATCCATTATTTATGAACAAGTTAGAACAATTCCAGTGCATTGTCAGGCAACAGCTACTGCAATCAAGAAAATGGAAGCACCTGATCTACAAAACCAAAACACTCTAACTCCAAAAATCTGAAAACTGTTATTTTTAAAATTCAAGTTGATAAAAATAATTTTCAATGAAAAGCTTCACATTTTCTTGAAAGATAAACTTTTGTACTTAAAACTCACGATTTTCAAGGCCAAACAGAGTCAAACAAACCAAACTTATACACAAAAAAAAAAAAAAAAAACTTTTAAAAATAGCTAAGAAAGAAAAAGGCATCCAGGCTACTTTTTAAAAAGGCAGAACAAAGCCAGTCTCACAAGACAAACACTCAACTCCGTTACTTCAAGACTGACATCTAACATTGCAAGTAGCTCAGTGGAGGCTCCTCAGAGTAACGAGAGTTTTTTCTCCTAAGCTGTTTAGCATCAAATAGGATACCATTTACCTGATGCCAAAAAACAATTACCAGCAAGGGGCATCTCTGAACACAAGGGTTTCTCCCCCATTTTAGGTCAGCCTCCGCTGAAGTAGCTTGTGGATAATGTTTCTTCTTTATTGCATGTCATTTACTAGCT
>WEIS01006770.1:1470-16379 GCA_013389965.1 Todus mexicanus | reverse complement strand
CAAAGCTGTGAAACTCTGGTCATGTTTGGGTTTATGTTATTCATTCTGCATTTGTTGGCGAAGCTGGAAAACCTTGTAACAGACACCTGAGTAATGTGTTGCTTGCTTTTTCTGTGGTGTCAGAGGGCAATGGTTTTGTCATAGTTTACCTTTCAGACTCTCACACCCAGCTGTCTGGGAGAGACAGTAAATCTTTTGGAATTCTGTTTCACCACTTTTGTACCCAGGAGCACAAGATTTTAATAAACTTCCTTATTGCTAGGAGATAATACAAGTTTTTTATAGATGCTGAATCCTTTTAGGGCTTTCATCTCTTGACTTCTGTGATTCTAAACGGCTTCTGTCTAAAAGGGCAGTCCCCCTTAGTTTCTTATTTTCTTCTGTTCTGCATTAGGAAGGGGACATAATGGTGCACTGTGCCTGCCTCACAGATTAATGTATCCTCAACAAATGGTGTCAGCCTTTTCCGTTGTATGAAAATCTTGTATCTCAACTGCTTGTTATTTTTCTGGACTCTTATGTATGCCATGTTATGTCTTGGTTTTGGTTTTGTTGGGTATTTTTATTTTAATGGAATGTAATGTGACAAAAATACGTATATTTTCTTAGCCCAAGGTTGCCTAATGCCCTACTGCATTTATTTTCCTATCCTATTTTTTGTAAGTATCTTGCTGGCTTTGTCTTCATTAGACTTCCTCAGTGACAGGTTGCAGGTGTTAGTTTCCTACATGCGTTTGTCTTCTTGCACAAGAGCTTTGAGGGCATGTTGGGGGTTAGTAATGTCTGTGATTAAGATCATCATGAGCTTGCAGAACCCCAGCTCACAAGGATTGCAGTTGAGTATGTTCACTCATGCGTGGTCCTAGTAAGCATCTTGTGTGTCCTTTTTACCTTGTAGTAGAAGTGAGTGATTAAACTGAGCTGCGTTTCTTGGTGCAAGTTTGTTGGAAGCAGCGGTGAGCAAATGAAGTGGAAACTAACGGTGTACCATGCAGAATCTGTTGCACAGTTATTTCTGTGATGGTGAGCTGACTACTTTGTTCTGAAAAATGGATGTAGAACTTGTCTCAAAAAGGCTCGTGAACGTTCAAGGGGATTTTGATCAAATATCTATCAAGGATATTTCTAATACTTTTTACCCTTTTTATTTTTTTGGAACCTCAGGATCATAGGTTTGAATGAAAAGTGTATTGCACCAAATTCTTAAACTGTTTATTGTGTGCATTAGTATTGCAAAGAAAAAAGTGGGAGTTCTGGAGGGAACAAGTAGATTTGATTTACAGGAGAAATGAACGTGGAAGTGAAAGGCAGTTGGTATGCAGTGAGGCTCAATGCTAAACAAACACAGAACAGGCCAGTGATAAGCCTGTTTTATTTCCACCCCAAGGGACTGGTACACCAGGCCCTACAGGGCACACTGCTGTGTGGATGCAGTGACACCTATTGCTGGGGGCTAAGGTGTTAATAAAAGCCAATCTTAGTTTACTTGCCTGAGGCAGAGCTGCAGTTCTGTTACTGCTATTTTTTTTTTCTCCTGTATCACTTAAAATTTTAATCTTTTGATGTAACATGATACATGTATTAACTATCAGGCTTTTGGGTTTACTTCCACTACCTGACTTTTGACCTGGCTTTTCTTCATTTATGGGAATGCTTAGGAGTTGTGCGTCTTCCCCATGGAGGCATCTTGTGCTTGTAACCTCTTAAGGAAGAGTCATTGCCCAGCCAGTGCGTGGGGATGACAGCAGTCTACTGTGAACTTTCCAGAGTCTGTGGTCAGATATATTCTGCAAACTTGCCCAGGCCCAGAGGATCATTTTTGCAATATACTTCTTGCGTCTGTGCTGTTATCCCTGTCTAGGCTGACTGTGCAGCATCACTCTGTCTGGCCACGGATGTTCTAGGTATCAGCTGCCATCCAGCTGTGTGGGGATATGTATACATGCAGATGAATGCTTGTGCTAAAACAGCTGCGATAGGCATGTGTAGGGTTAGAAATGGTTGGATGCGTTGTTCCAGCAGGTATCAGAGGCAAAGTGGATATAGCAGATTTGCATAGGAATTTTTTTTAAGCTCAGTTGGTGACCCGGACTGAGGTATGACTTGCAACTCCAATAACAAATCACAGCTTGCTGTAATTCTGTACAGAAGCAGAATACCTTCTATAAAGCTTATTCTAAACCAAAACAAAACAACCAACACTTTGACCTGGGAAGGGAGAGTTTGGTGTGAAAGCACAGTATTTCAGGACCTTGCTTTCTCTTTCCCCCCCGCCCCCAGTTCAAAAAGGTAATTGCTCGAGACATCAGTTCTTTCTGAACATTCAGCTTTACAAAAATTGTGAAGGCCGGTTTTGATGATAAGCGAGACTGCTTTCTTCAGTCTCCAGTGTACAGAGCTGCAAGTTAGTCATAATCTCTAATTTTCTATGAAGACTTAAATCTCTTCTGTTGTTGATGAAGTAGCAATATTATATAAGTATCTCACTGTAACACTTCTGATTGACATCAAGTTCCTTCCTTCAGTTAGGACAGGCAGAGATAGTTCAAAAAACTTAGTGTATTCTAGGCTTTTGTCAAAGAGAACGTACTGCCCAACACCTTTTCAAATAAATATGACCACAAGCTAAGTAAGAATGACTTTCTGTATTGGCTGATAAATAGGATGCTGATGTCTGGTTTATTTTGCTTTGAGATAACTAAAGCCAGAGACGGATCATAGAAACTGACAGTCTGTTCTAGCTAACGTGCTTTAACATTTGTGTTCAGGGATCACCTGCTGTAGTGCTAGGAGCCACATGATCCTGTTGTCCTTTTTCAATACGTGCCCTGAAACATTTAGGCAAATAGTTGAGACTTGACTGGTTTGGTTTCCAGCTGGTTTGCTTCTAAACCAAAATTTTTGAGCATGTTGCTGTGTCACGAATTATTCTGAAAAATCTAAAGAATGTTCACTACTGTTCTTCAACTGGAAGAGGAAATGACACTCCTTCCAACTTCATGAGAACCTAATTATAATTTCCTTCAGAAGAACATCTGTAGGGCTGTGAATGAGCAAGCTATAACAAACCAAACAACTTTTGTGATATTCCTCCACGTCCTTGGTTCCTCATGTTCGGTTTCTATTGCAAAGCCCAACCTAGCCTTTCTTCATTTTAATATACTTCAAAGAAGACAGCCCTTTCCAGCCTGCTGCTTCTCCATAAAGCAGCCAAATTGGGTTTTCCAGCTTGCAACAGAGGTATTCTCACAAAGGATCTGATGGGTTTTCCCCTATTAATAATAGAGGGAGAGCCACTGTGCCCTTGATTATTTGAGTCTTTGAACTGAAAAGAACCAGGAAAATATGAATTGGGGGAGGAGTTAAATCTTTCTCCCACTCCCTCACAGTTGTTTTAAAATCTGCCACCCCCTGAGTAATTCATCAATCATATAAACATTGACCCTACTTTTTGGACAGGGAAAGTATTAAATGCTTAGCTTAAAAAGTAAAAACAAAATCCCATACCCCACCAAAGAAGGACATCTGTTTCTAACTTCAGCTTTTTATTTTTTTATCTTTCATTTTTTTTTGTTGGTAAATCTCCCAGA
This sequence comes from Todus mexicanus, assembly GCA_013389965.1. Taxonomy (NCBI): domain Eukaryota; kingdom Metazoa; phylum Chordata; class Aves; order Coraciiformes; family Todidae; genus Todus; species Todus mexicanus. The sequence continues at coordinate 12,789 of WEIS01006770.1, read as the reverse complement.
CAACAGCAGTTCTGTAGAGAGTTTAAATATGAAGGAATGGCAGGACGGGCTAAGGGCACTTCTACCGAACATTAACATCAACTTTGGTGGACTGCCCAATGCTTCTTCCCCCTCCAACGCCAACCACAGTGTACCAACGTCCAACACTGCCACCACCGACAGCCTGAATTGGGACAGCCCTGGCAGCTGGATGGACCCCGCAATCATCACAGGTAACCGTTTCTCACTCCTTCAGCTCCGCTGGCAAACCATCAAATGGGTATTTGGCACAAACTGATTNTAAATTGACCTCCTGCGTGCTCAGCTTACTGCTTCTGCTCTGACTTGCCCGTATCCCTGTTTTTCTTCTTCTCTTCATAGGTATCCCAGCCTCCACAGGAAACAGTTTAGACACCCTTCAAGATGACAATCCTCCACATTGGCTAAAATCTCTTCAGGCCCTCACAGAGGTGGACGGCCCCAGTGCAGCGCCATCACAGACGCACCACAGTAACCCCTTCGGCACACAGATCCCTCTGCACAGAGCCAGTTGGAATCCCTACTCTCCTCCTTCAAATCCCACCAGCTTTCATTCCCCACCTCCAGGCTTTCAGACAGCCTTCAGACCCCCCAGTAAAACCCCCACAGATCTACTACAGAGCTCAGCGCTGGATCGTCATTAGGAAAGGAAGAAAAAGAAAAAAGAAAAATAAAACCCAAAACGTTAGAAATGCAGGAAGTGTCCCACCCTGACTCCTCCCCATGCCCACCTACTGTTCCCTGTCATATCTTTCTTTCTGAAGAATCCAGTTCCTGATCAAACCTCCCCCCCAAATGCAATGCCATCACAGGGTCACGACCGTATCTTTTTGTTTAGTTTCTGCTGAGCCAGTGTTTGAAATACACTGTTAGAAATATTTTCTAACCGTTCTAAGGGGAAAAAAAAAAAAAAAGAGAGAGAGAGAAATCAAAATGCAGTCTCAATGCTTAAGGAGAATATTATTGTCTTATGTCTTTTGCACATGAGTATTTCTGCCTAGTGGAAAAGTGTCAATCTGCAGTAGGGAAAAAAATGCAATGCAGAATCAAATGCAGAAAAATGAAAAATATTTAATTTAAATGAAGCTACTGAACATGTGGGGCAAGCAGTGGCCTAGCATTTATTTTGCATTCCGTGTGGCACTACACAGGGAAATTGCTATGTTGGTTTGTTGTTTTGGTTTTTGTTTTTTTTTTGAGAAGGGGATTTTACTGTATCCGTCAGAGTTTGACCTGAAGTGTGTTGAAAGGCAGAAAACACTTATAGGTATGAGTAACTGGCATGTTGCTGAAGAGTGGTTTAAAGAGGGGAGAATAAGATTTTTCTTTAATTTTGGCTTTAGATTTAAAGTAAACTTTAATGTTTTAAAAGTATTCACAGATTTAATACCTAGCTATACATAATATAATTATAAGCAGCTGAAACACGAGTGATATTTACTTCAGTCTTTCTGTCTCCTGTCAGTCTCTCTTTCTTTTTTTTTTTTTTTAAAAAAAACCCACAAAGATTCACCTGATAAGGGCACTCTGGGATAGCACTGCATTGGGGCCACATGATCACCATCAGGAGCAACCTCTGACCTCCTCTGCCTGCAGCTTTTACTTAACCCTGTAGTTTCTGGACGTTTGTGCAGTATTGAAAAGACAGGAAAAAAGAAACAGATAAATAAACATGGTTATAACCTGACGCTAAAACTAAAACCAAGGAAATGTACCTCTTTCTTCAGAATTAAAACTAAAATCTTAAATAAAACAAAAAACTTGATGATGACTTCATGTTTGCATTTTTTTTCTTTTTTTAACTTGGATTTTTAATTACTGCATCTGGTATAAATGTATGTCATTGCATGTTTGTTTCTGTTTTTTCCCTGTTTATCTAAACTGGAATTACTTTTTCGTGGAAGTATTGTTTTGCATTGTGACTGCTGTACTGAGGGTGGAAAAAGTATGCACACTTTAAATTTTAAAAGGGGTTCTGTTGTCTTTACTAATGGCAGTAACTGGAGAGTGTTTGTCTCTAGCCTTTGTTGGTGGTATCCTTTTAAATTTGAAGCACGAAAAACCGCCTTATACTCTCTGAATTAAATGCCATGGTGCTTGGGACAGATAGCATACAAAAGTGTTTCTGAAGGCGAGGCAGAGAATTCCAGTTACAACTCCCCAGCATCTCCACTGTAGAATTTTGTCACTGCACAGCAGAGACTGTAGAGCTCTTGGCATCCAGAATGCTTCCAACAAGCTCTTAGACTTCCAGCCAGAGATACTTAAAACCAGCATCCTTGTGTTTGGGGTGCTAGATTGATGTAGCTCATGAGGATAGCAGATCTTGGAGATGCCTGTGCAGAAGGATTTCTCACCTTGCGTGTATAGTTCAGGCTGAGTGCCTTCCTAAAGTGTGCCTTCCCTGCTAGCAGGAAAGGGAGTTCACACTACTGATTTGTGGGCATCTAATGGGCGTGGAGGAGAGAGGTTTTTCACGGCCCAGGGAGTAAAAGTGAGTCCTAAATGGATCGCTGGACAGGGAAAACAAGCATTGAATCTGCATAAAGACTAAATATCCTGCTTTGTAAGACATCACTTGTTGGAAATTGTCTGCTTTTGCTCTTCTCTTACCTGTGTTGCCATCCAGTGCTGTGTTTACAGTCTGCATTGAGGAGCTGCGTGTACTGTTGCTGGACAGGTGTTGCTGCAGATCAGTCATGTGCCCTGGTTACTTGGGAGAACATGCCAACACTCCCCGGCAAAGCAAACAGTATTATTGTCACCCAGTCAGCCCCTGCGCAATCCCCCGCTGCAGCTGCTGGTGGTGGAAGGAGAAGTGCTACCCACTGGGACTTCAGGCTGAGAACTCTCCTCCTGGGGCAGTGTTCGCTGCTGCTCCCGGGATCCCCCTGGGGATGCAGCCCAGCAGGACCAGTCTGCTGGAGGTGCTGGTGAAGACATAATGGGCTTTTTTGTGTGTGATGTGTCTTTCCTTCCCCAGTTGTTAGGGCTTTTTTCTACCTTTAATGTTTCTCTTTTAGAGGGGGGCGCTTCCTGAGCCTAAAAATAAGTAAACCTCCCAAAGCAGCTGTAACTGCTTCCTATGTAGCACAGCAGTTCCTGAAGCTGACGCTGCCTTTGGGTTTTGATTAGTCTCTTTGTGGCAGTTTAGGATGTGCTGAGGGAATCCTGTGCCTGTGGTCTGCTACTGCTAGAAAAAAAGACATGAGCCACTCAGGAAAGTGCTTGTTCCCTTCTGCCATACAGTGGCTTGTGTGGTCAACCCACTGACAAACTTGCAGCTTTCAGGAAAAGGTTTGCAATTAGAATGATGTTTCCCTTTATGGTGCTGCTTCCCAGGAAAGACTTCTCAGTGGGTAAAGTTGGTGTAACAACTTTAAAATGTATCAGTGCTCAGGCTGGTGTGGGGGAGTTTACTTTCATCCTCTTTTAGCCTAGTTTTATCTACTGTCTGATGCTGATTCCCACATCCCTCCAGTTGGGAAGAAACTTGGCATTTCACTCTGTTCAACCACATGGAGCTCAGTTAGTTTCTTCTGAGGTTTTTGTTGTTGATAAACTCTGCCTGTGACAAAAAATTCTGTACAGGAACCTGTATTGAAAGGAGAGCATCCATGTGCCAGCCTTGTCCATATGCTTAGACCAGTGCATGAGAGCATCCATGTGCCAGCCTTGTCCATATGCTTAGACCAGTGCATGATCTGTTGGTGTTTCATGCATTGTGCGGACACTTGCAGCTATGCTTTGCATTAAGCAAAGAAACAGTGCCTGACTGCTGGTGACCCACAACTAGCAACACATTTGGTAGGTGGTGTCAGGTGGAGGTGAAATTGGAGAAAGAGGATGGGCCAGACTTCTCCTCTGAAATGGACGTGAATGTGTGTTGAGGGAACTGGTCGTTACCCATGAATCTGTTGGTACAAGAAGTTGTGTGGCCTTAGCACTGCAGCACTGGCACTGGTACGAGGTGTTTCTGGCTGGTTTTGTGGTGTGAGGGTTTTTTTCTTTTTTTAATATCTCATAAGAGAATGATGTTTTTCTGGATTACAGCAAGGAGTATAATGTCAACTTCTAGGTAAGCTGAAGAGCCATTGCATAAATTCCTTTTCCTTCCTCTTACAACTTCCTTTTCTTACTTGCAAGTCAAGTGTGAGCACGTACATGCCCTTATAAATGCACTGTATTGACAGGGCTGCTCTAACCATGCTTGAATTGTCCTTGCCAACTTCCGTGACAGTTTTTAATCATGGAGTTTGTATTCAAGTTCTTTCCTGAACTCTTAAGCTTTTGTTTCCTTTCTCCTCCATCATAGACTCTGTGGTCAAAAAGAGGTGGTTTTTTTTCTGAGATGCTTGTTTAATCATAGGCTTTCAAGATGTTGGATTTTAGGGAAAATGCAGCGCATTTGGGTTTTCTTCTGAGGGTTGTTTTGGGTTTAGTTTGTCGGGGGGTTGTTTGCTTGTTGGTTGTTTTTTTTTTCGTGGTGGCTTTGGGGTTTTTTGCTTTGTTTTTGGTCTGGTTTGGGTTGGGTTTTGGGGGGTCTTCGAAGGGTTATTTTACAGCTCTGGTAGAGCTGACCGTGCTGCTGTGACAACTTTTTGGCCAGTTTTTTCCCTCACTATTGCAAGAGAGCTTAGAAAAATACACTTGAAAAGATTGTGGAACAGTTACCTGGGTGATTCTTCTTCGTCTCTCTGCTTGTAGTGCTTCGAAGATGCCTTAAGTTGCAAAGGAGCTTAGGTTTGGTGTTAGTCTCCAACATACATAAATCCAGTGCATGGCAGGTGCTGCATTGCCTGGAACTAATTCCCTGTGGGGAAAGCTGTAGTGCTGAAATAAAAACTTACTGCTTGGAACTGAGGTGCGACAAGAACCACCGAGAGGTGGCACAGTGCTTGAAGGGGACTGGAGATGTCACCAGCCCTACTTGAAAGGGTTGTAAGTACTCATAACTTCTTGAGGGGAGTGAACTCTCCTCCAGTCTAGCTGCCAGTGACGTGAATTTCTGGCGTGCCTGGAGCAAATAATGTGGATCGATATTTGACATGAATGCAGTAACAGCAGTTGTTGCTCGTGTGTGGCTATATGGCTCACTATAGGTGTGCTTCCCACTTCACTAACTTCTTATCTGTATGAGCTCAATGCGGATGTAGTAACTCTTAAGAATTTGTGCTCCTTCCTTTTCATCCAAGTCCTAGCATCTCTTTTTCCCTACTTTGGGATGTCTCAGGTCCTCTTCTGTTTGTGGCAGTGACTGTAAATAAAGTTCCTGAAGAGGAAAATGGTGAAGTATTGTCATAGCATTGCACTACAGTGTAAAAAATAGTGTAGACTCAGTATGCTCTGATCCATGTGAGAGCACAGTATCTCTTCTTCCCTTCTTCCTGCCTTTGGCCCAGGCTTACTATTATGTTTCTGTGGCAAAGTGAAGGTTCCTGAGATGGAAATGGCCAAAGGAAGTTCTTGCAGTACCAATACAGGTGGCTGGAGCAGCTCGTGGAGAGGCAGGAGTCTGAACTGCTGCTGCGTGGTGGAGGTTTGGGGTGCGTTTGGATGATCTTAGCAGCAACAGATTTCTTACCAGATTTGCTGATGACAAGTGCTAGTTTAGGGTGGTCTGACGCAGTGGTACTAGGCATGGAAGTCATTCGAACAGAGGTGGTGACACTGCAGAGGAAAACAGTGTAGAAAAGCTGTTGTTGATCTAAAGCTGATGGGAGGGTGATGTGCCTGACTTGTGGTGTCATGAGGAGTCCATCTTCTGCAACATAGGTGAGGTGAGGTCTTCCAGAGGGATACAGTAATAGTACAGTTACTGTTGCTTTCTCCTGTGAAATCTTGCTAGATTAGTATTTTCCCCAGTCCTTGGGCTTAAAAATTTGCAAATACCTCTTCATTTCAGAGATATTTGGAGGGTGGGACTTGCTCAGCTCTCTGCTCTTCCTACCAGCACAGCAACACATAAAATGGTAGTTTAGAAAGCTTGTACTGGCAGAGGATAACTGTTCTTTTCAAGATCACAATGAATATCTTTTTGAAGTCTCATGGTTTTAATAGTTGAATGTAACAGGTCCCAGCATTAACCTCACCCAGATCTTCAGAGCGGATTTGAAGCCTCTGCTGTCACTGACGCCAGTCCTAGGAGGGTGATATGCTGGGCTTCACTGAAGAATTTAAAGTTGCGACCAAAACTTATTTAGTTCTTTCTAGATAAGCATGCAAGGCTGAGGTTTCCACTGTGAACTCTGAAGCTTAAAATCCTGTTTTTAAAAAAAATCTGAGGGTACTTCCTGGTTTTGTTCAGATACTGAGCAGAAAGCGACTGCTTGCGAGATTTACCTGGGACAGAATCGGCAATGAACTGGCCTTGCAACTACCTCCATTGCTCTTGAGGTGGTTTCTTGCAGTCCCAGGGCCCACCTTTCTGTTGAGTGTTGCATGTATGTAATTCAAACAAAAAAATCAATAGAAATGGGATATATAATGCATTGCATAATTGTATATTGCTTCTGATGTTTGCATAAAACATTACAATTAAACCTCTTAGAGCTTCAGCTTCCTTGTAGGGAGGCCACGATTTTAGACAGCTGGAAACCCCCTTCCCTAGGGGCAGAAAGCTGGAGTTTCTCTGCTGGTCTCCAGAGAGGCAGGGGTGGGGAGAGCAGCACTTCATGCGCTGCTCTGGTGAAGAAAGGTTGGGTAGATGGCTCCAACTGGATGGGTAATGTGGATAGAATGTGTGAGGTTTGTTTCTTCCCATTTACAAATTACTTAAAGCTTCTACATAGTCATCTGCATTTTCCTTCCTCTTTTGGCAAATAAATGCAGATGGTGCTTCTTGTTGCCTTACTGATGGTGCTTTCCCAGGGTGAAGCTTGAGTGTGGCTTTTCATAAGTTTAACTTGGCTCTTTGCCGTGCTGGTCTGTGGTGAAAAGGAACTGAGGCAAAGACTAAGGGTTTGGTAGGGAAACTGGTGGTAGAGTTGGGCTTCCTGCCATTAACCCCTCTTTCTTCTGTTGGTTTCAGTCTCCTGCAAGCTTTAGGATGACTTTTAAAGAAGACTTGACTCTGCTTCTTCCCACTGGGGGGAGCTTGGCTAAGTCTCCCAAGGTTTTGTGATAACATTATTGAGGTAGAAAGTTTAACTTTGCAACAAGTCAGGAAGATATTTCTGCAAGGAAGTTTTTCAATTTTGTCAAGTAAATAATTTTTAAAATAGCAGTTGTATAAAGTGCTTGTTTCAAGTTGACAGTTTTCTCTGTGTGGAAAACTACTGTGTCAGGCTTTTTTAGTGAAAATGCTAACTTTTTGTTATGACACTTCAAAATCAGCAGCTTTCTGGACATGTTTGGCAAAAGATTTTTATATCTGAAATGTGCGTCATTTCAGTTTGCAGTGAAAGCAGGTGTCAATCTCTAATCTTATGTACCAAAAAGTCCAACTTCTGATTTTAAAGGCTCACTCTTATCCAAGGAACAGCAAGCTCTGTGTCCTAAATGTGCATTGTTGGTTTTTTTAAAAAAAAATCTCCTTGGCGAGAGGGGAAAATGTAGTAAGGTTTTATGTATTCCTTAAAACATGAAAAGGGAGAGAAACAGAAGGAATTGGGAAAAGTCTCATTCTCATCCTCTTCCGTTTCCCTTCTGATTCCCTTCTGTCTGAAAGACAACCCTTTCCTACATGAACAAGAAATCGGGTGGTGCTGTTCCCACAGTAGATCCTGGGCTGAATTCTGTCTCAGGAGCATCCAGGAGAGGACCAAAGAACAGGTTACGTTGAAGCAGGATTATTCCCCTGCCTGTGTGTTAGACTTGGCTGGGAAAAAAAGGGAGAATAGAAAGGTAAGGGTAGGATGTGAGCCAAAGGGAAGCCCAGAGCAGGTCCTGTTTTTCTTGTCCTTTGTACAGCTTCAGTTGTCTTAACAGAATGAAAGGGTTTTGGTAAAAGTCCACTGTGGGCATCATCATCTTTGGCAAGGGATCTGTAAAAGCTTTACCACCTGGTCCCTCCCCTCATCAAACCCAGTCCCCAGACCAGACTTTCCATAGCATGGTGATGTGCAAAGACAACACAGGAGGTGGAATGGGGAGAGATTCCTTTATTATTAGAAATAGAAAAAACTGTGTCCCTAGCCCTCTTTCCAGGAAGAAGCTGGTAGTGGTTTCCAGACATCCGCTTGCCTTATCACCCAAATGTGCTACCTGGCATCTTTTAAGGCTTCTTTCCTTGAAATATGATGCAAGTGTTAATAGAAACGAAGCCAGCAGACTAGAACTCCTAGTTTTTGTAGCAGGATTGTTTGAGTATCAGAGTTTGCATCCCTGAGCACCGCGATGCTGGGGTTTCACGTCCTGGATGCTTGTTCTTATTCCCTGCCCCACATGTGAGCAGCTCTTGGGGTTGCCAGCATCTCTTCTGATGACACCGTGACAGCATCTCTGTGCACACGTGATGCCACGTTACTCAGCAAGCCCTGTGTGCCCAGACTGTGTTAGATATGCTATGCTGACATAGGTCTGTCCTGCAGGGCAAACGGCCCGAGGTGTCCTGAAGCTGCTTGGCTGGGCTCTGCGTGCGCTGCCTAGAACATGCCCCTGTATTTCCACCCAGGAAATCCTCACCGAAATACAGGTGCCATTCCTTTCTGAAAGCAAATGATGACACTGAAGATAGGTCTACGGGTGCTGTTGTAGGTCCTGAAACACCTGATGTGAATTTCTAATGCAGGAGAGAAAGGATGAAAGCCCCAAAGTGGTGTTGGTTGGGTTTTTTGTTTGTTTGGGGGTTTTGTGGTCTTTTTTTTTTTTTGGTGTGGGGTTTTGGGGCTTTTTTTCAGATGTGTTAAGTCCTTTGTGTTAAAGATAAATTCACGTTTTCCTCTTGACTGGCTATCTTTGCACACCTGTCACTGCATCTTGCAAGTCTGAGATTGTCTGTGTAGAAATGGGAAGATACAGTGAGTTCTGAACAGCAACAACAACAAAAACATTTAAATCTCAGCCTCGGTTCAAGTGCAATGAATTGTAAATGCTTCCAATTATCTAATGACATAGATTCCTTGTTCCTGATAACAGGCTGTTTTCACTTTCAGCCTTTAAAAGAGCCCTCAACAAAAAAAAAAATGAACGTGACTTTAGTGTTTAAAACCTGAAAGTCTGCACATGCTCAGCCTGTAGGTTAAGCTGGAACTGCTCGGACTTGGCTTTATGCATCTCACCCAAATGATCAATTAAGAAGTTTGTAACCCAGGAACCCTTGTTTGAAATGTGCCTTTCTGGACATGGCCAGGAGGGGTGTGTGGAAATAAGGATTATATCAAAAAAGCCTTTCAACATGAAGTGTCCGGCTCTCTCCATTCGAAAGCCCAGGTGCAGTAATTGCCTCGCGTGAAATTCTTCCCTGAGCTCTGCAGAGTTGCAAGGAACCGATGGCGTTGAAGTAAAACAAAAGGGGGGATGGGGAGGAGGGGAGTTGAGCGGCAGTTTACATTTTCAAGCCGGCCTCCCGAAGTTGCTGAAGAGCTGATGTTCCTCGTAGCTCCTGTAGTAGAGGGGGAGCAGGTCCCTGGGCAGGTGGGCTGGGCAGGGCAGGGCGGGCAGCAGCAGGTTGCGGGGCTGCCCGGGCAGGGCCAGGGGGAGCGCCCCGGGCTGCAGCACCAGCGGCGGCAGCACCTGCCCTGGGGGCAGCACCTGCGGCGGGGGCGGCCGGCTCGGCTCGGGCAGCTTCGGAGGGTTGGCGGGGTTTCTGGCAAAGGCGAGAGGGAGAGGGAGGAGTGAGAGAGAGAGGGGGGACCGCAGCGCCCAGAGGAGCCCTCAGCCCGCCCCAGCCGTGCTCCTCGGGCTCACCTCCCCCTGAGAAGGAGCGGGTGTAAGGGTTTCAGTGCAGGCAGGGGGTTGAATGTCCAGCGACCTGGGCTTTTTTGCTTTTTACCTCTGGCTGCTTCAGCTTCAGGTGGTGTGGGAGGGGGTTTTGCCCCTGCGTGAGGAGCTGGCTGGGGATGCGGGGGCTGAGCGGTACCTTTGGAAGGGCAGGTTATTGCCGCCTGCGAACGCTCCCGGGAACACGGAGCTGGAGAGGGCCGAGAGGTGGTAATCGCGGCGGTGGTGGTGCTTCAGCCTCCCAAAAGCATTCCTCCCCAGCTCGAGGGTGGAGGGGTCACGCTTCCATCCTCCTCTGGCTTTCCTCCTGTGCTGCTGCCTGCAATAGTGGAGAGAGAGACAGAGATGGCCGTGCAGATACTTTCTTTGCACTTTACGGGCAGGCTTTTCTATCTTTACCCCCCTCCCACGGACAGGTTTGACATGTTTATATCCTAACCCGAGGTTATCACCTACTCCTCGTCTTCCGCCCCCAAGGGAAAGCAATGGAAGCTGTTTCAGCCCTGCAGCAAAGGGGCGCTGGTGAGGCACCAGCCAGGGTGGGGAGAGGAGAGGTGGGGATGGTGCCTGCTGAAAGCCTGAAGTCTTCTCTCGTACATTTTTTGTTTGTTGGAGGCTGGGGTGGTATGGTGTTTTGTTTTGTTTTTACTCCATGTACTTGCGGACTGCTCAACAAGGAACTAGGCTTTTGGTTAAAGCGATGATGCAGCTTTAACCTAAACATCTCTGTCGCTGCAATCCTTTGCTCAGGATACCATCGCTGCCGAAACCAAAGAGGTCCTGCGGGGCCATAGGCCGGGAAAACAGGGAAAAGCTGCTGCAGGGATGCTGCTCTGTGAGCGTGGTCCTGGCTGGTGCTGCTGCTGCTCAGCCAGCCTTGCTCCCACCGCCGCTTCCCTCTCAGTCCTTCCCAGAGGGGGATGCTCCTCCTTTCCCTCCCCCTTTGGGCTGTGCACACGCAGTTGCGCTGAACTTACCCTCGGAAAAGGGGTGTTCCCACCGACTCTCCTCCACGTTGCCTGTTCCCTTCTTCCTCCGTTATGGAGATTTACAAAAAAATATAAATCCCTAAGCCAACAGCTTTGGGGGGAGTCCTTGCTGGAGCCTCTCTGCAACCACCGGCAGCATCCCCGCGGCCTCGTCTTCCTCATGGGGGCCAAACCAAACATCCCGTCGCTTCAGAGCAGCGCTTTAATTGTTGGGTTGGGTTTTTTTCATACATACGTACATATATACACACGATGGTGCCAAGCCGCAGGTGGCTTTTGCTGCTCGAGTGGCCGAGATGCCGTGTCCCCAGCGGGGCTGCGTGTCTCGGCAGGTGGCAGCAGCGCCTCCCCTGCAGCAGCAGCAGCAGCAGCAAACCCCGGCTGCTCCTCATCCCCAACCATCATCCCTTAACCATCCCCCCTACCCCCG
>WEIS01006769.1:136205-152888 GCA_013389965.1 Todus mexicanus | reverse complement strand
CCCCTTTCCCCTGATCCTCCTTTTCCAGACCCCCTTTTCCCTGGGACCCCCTTTCCCCAGGGTTTATTTTTCCCCTCCCAATAACTCACTCACAGTTTATTAGGTTTTGGGCCATCAGAGGCTTTCTTAGTGTTGTGGGTGTTTTGGTGGTTTGTCCTCGGCTCGGTGTTTGGTTCATTTTTCTGGATGAATTTCAAGGAAACGTGCACCTTTATGAGGCAGATTTTTGTCATGCTGTTTAGGGGGGAAAAATCCCTGTAGAAGGGGGGGGGGAAATCCCTGTANNGTGAAAAATCCCTGTAGAAGGGGGGGGGGGAAATCCCTGTAGAAGGGGGAAAAAAACCCTATAGAAGGGGGGAAAATGCCTCTATAGAAGGGGGAAAAATGCCTCTGTAGAAGGAGAAAAAAATCCCCATAGAGGCGGTAAAAAAGCCCCTATAGAAGGGGGAAAAAAATCCCTATAGAAGGGGAAAAATGCACCTATAGAAGGAGGAAGAAAATCCTTATAGAGAGGGGGAAAAACCCCACACTATAGAGGGGGGGGGAAAAGAACCCTATAGAAGGGGGGTAAAAACCCCTAAAGAGGCCATGCACATGTTCACATTCCAAAGCATCTCTCCCTGTGCTTTATATCTACACTCTTGGCAACCAAATCACACCAGTATTCGCTTCTCCTCTCGGGTTTGAAGACTCTTTGCAACATCTGTCTGTGTTGCTGCCAAATCTGGGTTGACTGAACAGCAGCGAGTGTTGGTGTTAATTCGTGTTTGCTCCAGGCACGTTCCAGGTATGTAACTGCTTTTGAAGCAGAGCCTGGCTTAAAGGAGATACCTTCCTTGTCTCTGCGGTTCTAATTGTTGCTTGCTGGCTTATTGCATAATTGTTTTGATGTAAGAGTAGCGATAGTAGTTCGTTTCGTCAGTGCGTGCTAAAGAAAGCTGGAAAAACGAGTCCTCCTTCAGCGTTAATTTATTAGGGATTATTCTCACCCCTATCTGTTCTTCTGCCCTGCAGGTTTCTTGCGAAACGGGCGCCGTGTCGATGAGAAATTCGCAGTAAACCACATACCACAAGTGCGCCGTCCTCGCCGAGGAGGATGCAGCGTCCCAGTGCGTGCCTCTGAAGGACCCGGTGAGTGAGAGTTTAGGCCTTTACACGTCTGTCGCTCGTGAGGCTGCGTTCTGACTTTCCTAGTATCGCTGGTTTATCATCACTCATCCGAGGTTGCCTCAGAATTAAGCGGCGGGATGAGCGTGCTACAGTTTCAAACTCATCTGCTGAGTGAATGAGTCATAAAACCACCTGAGATTTTAAGCAGCGTTTCCTTTTACTGGCGTCTTTGCACACACCTGAAGAAATTGCCTCGCTCAAACAACGCTCCGGCAGCGCTTTGAGCGAGAGAGAGATGCTGATAAGACAACAGAAATGATAGATACGCAGCTGTGTGTGTGGAAAATGTAGGCATAAAGATGAGTTAAAGAACAGTTGCTTGCAGGAGTCGGAGGAAGAAAAAAAGTCTTCCAGTGCTTAGCGGTCGTGAATTGTTTGCGTTTCTAAAAGCAACGAGAGGAAGAATTCCCGGAGTGAGTCTCGGTGTATTTAGCTGATGTGTTTTGTGGCGCTTGAGATCCGAGCTGACAGTGATTTGAGATTTGTTTCAAACGCGGGACTCTGGTGTGAAATACTTGTTGTAATTAAAATGTCTGTGTTCTGCAAACTGTGTTGGCATCTCGGGCATAAATACTTGCTAATTTGGGCTCCAGTTTGTGCATGACATTATCTCTTCTTTTTTTTTTTTTCTCCCCGGAATCCAAAGAGAAGACGCTGCCAAACGTGAAACAGATTCTATGGGCTCGTAACTGTTTTTGCTTTGGGTGTCTGATCCTCATCAGATTCACGTGCTTAATTTAAAAACTAACATTTCAGCTGCCTCATTGAGAGGCGTGGTTAGTATTCGTCTCTGCTGGGTGTCGTGGAGGCTCTAGGGCTTCTTCCTTTCTGAAGTTAAAATTCTGGTACAAAAAATCCCTTTCAGGGTGGCAATAGAATGGTCACGATTGATTTGTGGCTGGAAAGCAGTAAAATAAGCGATGTTTTGGACCGGGAGACCAATTAACAGCACAAATCCCTGCTTGAAGTTACCATCTTGTTTGGAAGGTCTGCACTCATTTTGTTCTTAATTTTTATTTCTTTTTCTTTTATTCTTCGACTTACAACTCGCAGACTCCTTCCAGCCTCGCTGAGGTGTGGCACAACCAGATTTTAGGAACACACATATATTCTTTTCGTATTATTAAATATAAAGAATAGGGATTCTTAAGTCTATCTGATATCTTTTATACCCTGGAAAAAAAAAAAGTAGGTATCTAGTGCTGTCTTCATGGCTTGAATTTCTGCCTCGTTCAGACAGATGTTATTTATATATTATGTTAATAGGCTTCTAATTCTTCCTGGCCCGTAGAGAATCCAGCAGGAGGTGAAGAATTGGTGCTGGGACCTGGAGTAAAATGTAAACGGAGTAAATATATATAACATACATCTCATGCTTGGAAGCTTTAAAACCTCTTTTTCATCTCCGCTTTGTATTTCCTCGTTTGCTCAAACCAAAAACAACCAACTGACTACAAATAAATATATATATATACAGCTTAGATATTGTCTGTCTCTCACAGAAATAAAAAATATTGGCTGATGATTTGAGGGCAAATAGATCCCGTGTCCTATTTCTACTGGAACAGCTGCAGGGCAGATGTTCTAGTTTGTTAGAATCACTAGTGGCTGCGAATGAGTATCTGCCTGTAAACGCCACAGGATTGTTGATGAGGATCTTGATTTATTTCAGGGCTGGAAATACGACCGCGTAGCTTTTTGGTTCCGCACTAGAGCAGGATTGCGCACCTAAAAGGGGTTAGTTTCATAAATGTTGTCTCATTTAGGATGACGTCCGTACGGCTTGTATGAAAATAAACATTCTCCTCGATAACAAGAATATAGTCCTTTAAGCACAGGCCTTTTTCGTCTGCCTCGTCGTAGCATTTGCAGCTATTACAATAATCAGATATTGACAAAAATCTCTGCGTAGCATCCAAAACAATGGAGGATTTCTCGGCGAATGTCTTTCCCACCTCTTAACTATTTTCTCCGGGGGAAGTCGCTCTTGGCCCAGATGCAATATCTCATTTCCGAAGTAGACTGTAGAAAACTCGGAGGTAATAAGACCAACTCTATGTATATATTTGCTTAAAATCCATCCATCCATATGCGCCTCCTGAGGATTGTTTTAATGTTAGGCTCTGCTGGAGCTCCTTGAAAAACCCTAAAGTTGCGTTACTCCGCTTTAACCATACTAGGAAGGCATAAAAAGAAAAATCCATGGTTTTAAGCAGTTAAATGTCCAGATTAAAGTTCTACCCAATGTGATCTAAAGCAGAATTATTCGTTGCGTTTCTAGAAGTACTCTTACCCTGTCATACACAAGTGGAAAGCTCTGCACGATGCCTACGTCAGCAATCATTTATGGAATGGAGGGAGCTCCTGTTCTGCTGAAGTGTACTTGAGAAGAAACTGGCACCATCAAAGCTCTAAACGGAGCGTTCTGAGCTTTTGGGGGTAGGTCTGTGGAGCTGTCGTTTGATTTACGCGGATGTAAATATGCTCCGATGAAATGCTAGATGCTGACAGACTTGCCACCCCTTGTTGTGCTGAAATTGGGACAACCATGAAGGTGCAAGATTTTCCTGCTCTGCCCCAGCCCTCACAAACTGCAAATTCGTTGGGGTTTGGGTTTTCAGGATTTTTGGTCCTCAATCCCCTGATAACAGGGGATAATAATAAGTTTTCCCACTGAGCTGAACTAATCTTATTTTGAAGTCGAGGCAACAGGCTCTGTGTGAGTGATTTAAAAAACACTGAGAGGAAATTAATCACAGGAACTGCTCCACAGTTTTTGTTCTTCAGAACAACAACTTGCCAAGGGTCACGGCGCGTATTTTGCAGTAAGTTAAAAACTCACCCACTCGAGGGTCGTGGTTTGTTTTTTTTTAATTTAGCAAAAATAGTAACAAATGTCAGTGTGTGAGATGAGTCACTCAAGGAGTTTTCCCTTACAGTCGAAGGCTTTTTTCTGGCGGTGCTTTCCTCTTATTAATCTCAGTCCACGTGTTATAAATATAACATGAAAGACCATGTTTTCCTAGAGCTACTGCAGGTTCTGGGAGCTGCATGTGGCTTCCAGCATTGTATTGACTGGAGAGCAGGTAGCTACTGTAATATTGACACAGGGAGTGTCTGAACAATGCGGATCAAGCATGACACAGCGCCTTTTACTTTACCCAAACAATTGAACGTGAGAAAAGTGGACTTTCTTGAGGTTACACAGCAAAAGTCGAGGGGTGGGGGAAGAAAGCCAGGCTTGTAGCAGGCTACCCGAAAATATCCTGCTCCACATCGTGAAGATCTGTTCTCAGGCGATTGAGAAATACAACTTATTAACAGACAGGCTTCATTAATGCTTCATGACTGTGCTGTCAGGGGAGAAATTAATTACAGCATTGCCCTTTTCCAAGCGGCGTGCGCTCGGCGTCCTGCTGCAAATCCATCGCCGTTCGATGCTGCAGCCGGGGGAGCCGGTAACTGAGGGGAGGCTTATCAGTGGTGGTGCCAGGCAGGAACCATTCTATTGCAGCCACATTGATTTTTAGATCCTGGGTGTGGAATAGTCTCTGCGTGGCCCAGTTTGGAGCAGGCTGATAAGGCTCCTTGTTTCTTAGCAACCAGCGTCTGCCATAGGCAGCGACCTGCCCCTCTGCAGCTGGAGGGAATGTTCTGAATGTCTCCAATTTGTATCTCGAGCCGAGGTAAGTCGTTCCCCTCCGGCGTATTTCATTTAAAGGCCTTTGCATTCAAATTAAAGCAAGGTGTCGGGAAAAGTTCCTTAACAAAGGGAGAGCAGAACTTCTGTGTCATTAACTGCTGTTAGGAAAAAGTTCCTTACCATGAGGGTGGTGGAACCCTGGAACACGTTGCCCAGGGAGGGAGTTGAGGGCCCATCCCTGGAGACATTCAAGGTGAGGCTGGACCAAGGCTCTGAGCAACCTGCTCTAGTTGATGATGTCCCTGCTCCCTGCAGGGGATTTGGACGAGATGACCTTCAGAGGTCCCTTCCCACCCAACCGATTCTGACTAATAAGACATTTGCATTTCTTTCCCTGTTCCTATGTAGACCCGTGTCTCTCCTGGGCATGGAGGTGCCGTATGTCCTGCTCTTGACTAGACTCGTAGCAGAAGTTGCCAGCAAATCGACTGAACCTTCGGTAGGTACTTCGTGGGTTTTGTTGCACTAGGTGCTGTATAACCAGAAGGATCAGATGATTTTCCTCTCACGTTGAAGGTTATAAGAGGCTTTCTAATTTGCCAGCGATGACCTAGAGTGCTGGCAGTCATTAACTGGAATTTTTACACTGGATCAATTTGCTCTGATGGCTAATTGCCTATTAAAGCATCGGATTCTTCCTAGTCAGGTGCTTGCAGGCTAGCGGGGGTGCAAATGATAATGCCTCACACCGTGTGGAAAAAGCACCCTGATGATCGAAAACTCACGTTTCAAGCTGCTTGGCAGGTTAACTGCAAACAATCCAAAACACGGATGCCCAAAAGTTAACTTTTCAACTGCCTGAGAAGCTCCGAAGGAAACGCTGCGTCAGGTCAGAGTATGAAAAGTCCCATTCGCAGGAGAGTTCAACCAACAAAACTTTTTCAGAAACTGATCTTAAGCAGATTATCTATAGATCTTCTGCTTCTTCACTGCACTCTTACCCCCCCATGATTCACTAACAGTGTGAAATCAGCCTCCTCATTTCACTTTTGACTGTCCCGACTGTTTCTCCTGATAATTTTGAGCTTTGTCACCCCTGGATGTGACGGGTTTTCCTGATGAGCAGAATAATACCGGCTGTTACATATTAGGGGTATTTAAGTTACTACTTTGGCTGAATATAGCTCAGTTATTGTTACTCTTGACCAAGAATATCTCCTCCCTTTTTAAGACTTTAGATTCTTTAGAAGAATGTGCTGTCAAACAGATACTGGGAATTTTGTGGCTTATTTTTCTTCTGCAGGTTCAGAGAGTGGGTATACCCAAGTCTAGAGTTTCTGACAGCCATTTATCTTTAAGCTTCTGTCCCAGCTTGTTGTAATTTGCAAATAATCTTGAAACTAAGCAAGCAAAAATTAAAAATAAACTACATGAAGTTATTCTTTTATGTTAAATGTTGAAGGAAGAAGCTTTGGTAGTTCTGCTGCCCGTTGTATTATAGAATCCCAGGTTGGAAGGGTCCTCAAGGATCATCTAGTCCAACCTTTCAAGGTAGAGAAAGAGAGTTGAAATGAGCTGGTCCAGCAAGTGTCGATGTTGCCATCATTTGCAATACGGGCATTCAGTGAAAACTGCCTATACTATTTCTGAGCAAATCTGTTCAGGGCATTGGTGTGGTGCTGTGGGAAGGATAACTCCCCCGAAGAATTTAGCAAGCATATTTCTAACACGTTTTCTTGAGGCTTTGTCCAATGTCAACATAGAGTGTGTGTTTGTTCTCAAAGTGTGAGCTTGGGTAGCAGCTGCCAGGTCAAAACCAGCTTGACGGTGCCTCTAATTTCTTCTCTCCTTGGTGCTTAATGCAAGAAGAAAAAGTGACAGCAAGTTTTAAACACAGTCACTGCTGTGTCCTCTGCGATCTCTGGAGATCTATTTAGTTCTCGGGGAACTTAAGAACTGCCTGAAATGTGATGTCGTTTCTTTTCTTAGGTTTCAGAAACAGAATGCTGTGTGGACATGTTGGATTCAAACAGTTCCTGCCCAGTAACCAACCAGTGCAGTCCAGGTAGAACATGTCATTGTTTAATAAAGCTCCGCATTGATTTTGACGCCAAAATACGGCGCCTGGTTAATTGGGGTGGGAAAACAAATTAATTATTGAAGTCTTTCTTCCTCTGTATTCCTCTAATGCTTCTTGTGACTCCTAAATGCTCTTGCATGGTAGGGAGAAGAGACAACTGTTAAGAAGGTTATTCTTTTTTATTTAGCATGCAGGTGGATTACGTGAGAGCTATTGTAAATGCTTAAAAGCTCTAAAAGCCCCATATAATGAGCATAAAAGGCAAACCCGCTGTAAGGTGTATCTAAGGGAGCATTAAGAATAATTTCAGTGTTGTCTTGTTAGCGCAGAATGCCTCGTTCTTCCTTGTGCCAGATCCGTAGAGCTGTTTTCACCCAAACTGAGTTAAAAACTTCTTCTGTCGCTTGCCAGCGGTAGCAAAAGTGCGATCTTTTTCTCGATGCCGTTTTATTTAAAATCAGAGAGCGTAAGCAGGGAAATTACTTCAGACCCCACAGTAATAAGAGAAATCGTGACTTAAAATTGAGGTCCACTTCTGAGTTCAGTCATTTCTTCGTGGTGGTTGTTAAAGCAATTTGAGGCTATATTTTCACTGCTTCGTTAGCTTCTTGAACCATTGCTTTGCTTAATGCGCTCATTTCTGCTCCTGAGTGATCTTCAGTGTGGTACAAGCAATCGTCTCCGAGTTATGGGATTGTGCTCTCTTAAATCTTATTGCAAACTGATAATCTACCGGTATCTTTGGTGTCAGCAAAGTGCTTTGACGCTTCCTTCCTATTACTGTAGACAGTCTTTGCCCTTACGCCGCGTCTGTTTGTGTTTAGATGAAACGTCGGATGTGATTTATTCTTGTGGGCATCAAACGTGCTGCTCCTCTCAAAGGAGAACGGGGCAGCAGAGCTGTTTTCAAATCAGCACCTTGCTAATGCTTTGCTTTATGGGATAATTGATACCAGTTTGGCTCAAGGCTTCACAGAACTGGATTTTCGCCAGCACACTAAATTTTTTTCCCCCCTTTAAATGTAGAGCGTAATACGATCTAGTAGAAATATCCTTCTAATCTTCACATCTCAAGGCTAAGCCTCAAGTGAAACCACCGCAGCTTTGTTGTATTAAATGAAGTTGTTATCGAAGACGTGCCCTAAATATCTGTTATTTTTTTTTCCTCCTTAACAAAGGCAAAGCCGTATGTGCGTTTAAACATAAATTGAGAGATTTGAACATCGAAGGCGTAAGCCAAGATGAAAGTTTAATCCGTTTCCAGCCCTCATGGTGGGGTGAGTGATAGAAAACACTCGCCATCTGTCACAGGATGGTTTAAACAGGCTGGAGTTCGTCTTAAAGCGAAACAAATAGTACAATACTTGAGAAATGAGGCTTGGGGAGAAGTCTGTATTCATATTTTTAGCTTGCCATGCTTCAAGTGATTGACTAGAGACACACCAGCATCTTTTTTCATCCGCTCTTCCCCGTTCTTAGCATCTCTGTCCCTGCCTACTTCTATTTTCAATGCTGTGTGTTAAAATGCCATTAAATTCTGGTTCGACAAACAAATTCTGATTCTCTTTTAAGGTGGTTACAGGTTGTTGAACGCTTCCCATTTTTCCCACAACTAAAACATGCGAAGCAGCGAAGGGAGCGATGTTGAAATTGCCCTCTGGGAGTTGTTTGCTTGTTGTTCTTTCTCCTTTCTGGCCCTTGAAAGGTTATAGCTTTTCTGGAACGAACACTTGGAAATGAAACCTCTTAACTTGTGTAATAGAATAGGAAGCGGCGGGGGGATGTTTGTAATCAGTAGACCAAACAGAGGGAGTTTCTGTTGCCTCTACCTCTTGGCTTTTGTGGTTTGCCAACCTCAGCGCGTCTCATTCTTACGCAGGTTGTTACCGACGGTGGAATGAGGACGGCAGCAGCAGCTGCATTAAATGCAGAAATGAAACCCTTCCCGTTTCCTCTGTTTACAACCTGAGCGAATGCAAAAATTGTGAGTCATTGGCCAGCCCTTTACTTGGAGGGGTGTTGTTTTGGTACCGAGAGCTCTTCTTGCAGCTGTGGTCCAGCAGAGACTGGCCAAGAAGGCAGCAGTGGTGGAGTCCCCATGATCCCTGGAGGGGTTTGAAAACCGTGGAGATGTGGTGCTGAGAGACCTGGGTTAGTGGTGCCCTGGCAGCGCTGGGCTAAAGGTTGGACTCGATGCTCTTGAAGGTCTCTTCCACCCAAAACTATTCTGTGAAATTCTATGAAATGCTTCAGGTTTATTTTTTTCCCTCTCATGTAAAAATTCAGCCTTTCCCCAAAATCCTAATATAACTTTTCTTTTTCTTTGAATAAGCCACAGAACTTGGAAACTTTGAAATTCAGTTTGTAGAAACCGCGCAGGGTGCTGTGGAACTGCACCAGAATCTGAGGGCTGGGAAATCAAAATCTTGTTATGTATTAAAGTACCTAATCTGCCGAGCCAAATGCCACATTGAAAAGATAAATAAATAACTCACTCTGCTCAATGTAAGTTCTTAAAAAAAAAAGTCCTAAGCATCAAAATGATTAAACTTACAGGGTGGGACCTGTATCAGGCATACAGTGAATACTGAATTTTGTGGCTGCTTTAATCTCTTGCGCTAAAAAAAAAGGCATTTGCCATGAACATTTGCTAAGAGCTTCTCCGGAGCATGAACCAGCTCAGGCTGTATTTGAGTACTTTGAAAAATCTTTATTAAGAAGGTTGGATTCATTATGCACGTGTGCTTGGAGAGGAAAGAACCATTCAATTCCAGGTAAATATTTTTAATTAAAGAGATAGGAAACTTGGTTTGAGTTTCTAGGAAATGCACTAGTGAATTGTTTTCTTTCGGGACAAATTACGATGCTGCTTTTTGCTTCCTTCTTTTTCGAAATGCTCAAAATTGATCTGCAGAGTGATGTTTTTCGTGAGAGAAATCGGGATTCTTATACCATTTCAAACAACTACTGAGAAGCGTGATAGGCTTTTACTAAGAGTTTCATCGAATCCGTAGGTTTGTTTAGATTTTACTTTAAAAAAATGTCTTTTTGATTACAGCTGTTGTCAGAGGGATGAATTTCCAAATGAATATAAGCACCGTAACTCCTTTCATACAGAACATAGGTGAGTACATGGAAATGACTGTTGAGCACAGGCTTTGTGAGTATTCTCTGTGTACCAGCCCATTTGTGACGTGGCATTTAAAATAAGATGGTAAATGCATTTTTCTGAAGCGTAGATTTTATTCTAAATATAGCCACTTTTAATTTTTCCGGTGTGTTCTCAACAATAATCTTTTTATAAGCCTTAAAGTTGAATTTTGGGGTAACCGTGTCCTACTGAATGGTTCTTTCACCTTGTCCTTGTGGTCTTGAAGTGATTTCTGGTACAGGTTGAGCTATTTTCTTAGGAACCCCCATACCTTGAATTTTGAACCTTGTGCTGCAAGAGCTTTGGTTTTCAGACTAAGGCTCTCCTGGTGTTTGGCAGATGGGATTGGGAAGTTGTTCATATAGCGAAATGAATATTGAAAGATCTTTGCAAATGTTGCAGTGAGGTCTGTGTATATATTAAAATAAACAAAGAAAACGCTGTCTTGTTTTTTCCTTCTCTGAATATCAGGGAGTTGATCTTGATCTTTATCTTTTGTCTAACTCTTTTATTAGAAGAGATTTCTAGTGAATAGTAGTCTCTCTTATATATACATGTTTGGGGTTTTTTTGTACAGGGGGCCCAGAAGTGGCAGCCTCTCTCATCTTAGGGACGTTTTTCATCAGTTTATTCCTGATTCTGTCCGTTGCTGCTTTCTTCTACCTCAAACGTGCCAATAAACTTCCTAATGTTTTCTACAGAAGAAACAAAGGTAAAAGACCTGTAATTGTCTATTTAACCTCTAAAGCTTTGACCTTTCCTCGGTTTCTTAATTTAAAACCTTTTCAATTTCTTCTCATCAGCGTTCTAACTTCATGAATGGAACTTGAGGTTCCTCATTATTGCTCTACTCATTCAACTCTGTTTGCCCTTTAAATGCAGGATTTACTTGGAGGAGCTAACTGCCCAAGCTGGGTGGTTTTTAACCAAACACCCCTTGGCTTTTCGTATTATAATGGAATTTTTTCCTTGTTTCTGCCATTCCCATTACTGAGGAATGAAGCCGTGTAACTAAAACGCAGTGACCTGACTTCATGCCAAAGTGATGCCGGGAAAGTTAGATAAAGAACACCTGGGATGTGCTTAGCCGTAGGGCACCAAGACTTTGTGTCAAAGTCTGGCTCTTCCAGATGCTTCAGTTTCTGTGAAGTTGTTTCTATGTGTCCACGTTTTACTGGTCTCCAGTTTCTGGGAGGTGGTATCTCAATTTTGCCTGGTGTTTTACATGAAGCTGAGGCTGGTCTAGGACTGTGTCGCCCCTTCTGTGCAGGCGCTTTGAGTGATTCCCATGACAACCTCCAGCCCAGCATTTGCTGTGTTAGAGCTCCTTCTGTTGAAAGCGAGCTGTTTACTGGTTTGGTGTGCTAAACCAGTAGACCTCCTGTTATCTTTGTTCGTGTCTTGCAGGACCAAGCTCTAGCTAGACTGGCACAATAGAAGTAAGCTCAAAAGGAGGAAAATAGAGGGGGATGGATGGAGCAATACAATCCATTGTTTGGCTAAGAATGTAGGGTCTAGTCATAGTAACTTCATGCAACATCACATTTCCAGGCTCTGTGGTGTCATTTCATCTCCAAATATACAACAGTAGCTACCTAAGGTTGACACTGATTGGTGCCACGAGAACTGCTAGTGTCCGAACCACAACTGCTGTATTGGAACCTCTAGGTTGCATGTGTCCTCAAGTCAACTGAGTTTAGTACAAGACTCTCCTTCAGCTTTTAAGTGGGTCAAGAGCTGTCGTGCTATGACATTTCAAAGCTGGCAGGACATCAGACCTCCAGTCAGGCTTCCGTGACACTGGTCTGACTTCCACATGTTGTACTGATAGCTTGCTCTGGTCCAGCAGGCTGAATCGTCAGCGTCCTCCTTTGAAGGAGAAGCATTAGAAACGTTTCTCTGGTTTATTACCATGTTAACTTTCTGTCTGGAGTGTGATTATCACGTGGCGAATAAAGGCGGCAAGCTCCTGTACAAGAGGGTTGCGTCTCCGGTTGCTCAGTCGTTTTCTATTTGTGCTGTCTTTTTCTGGTGGTTGGCTCCAAGCATCCTTTTTCCTCTTGAAGCTTTTTCACATTAAAGCAATATTGCTGTGGTTCCCTTCTCTGAAAGCAAAATAAGTCACTCTGGGGAGACCTTTGCAACCTGTTCTCTCTAATCTTGAAAAGCATCCTACTGACTGTGTGTTCTAATGGCATTTCTGGATGTTCTGGTCTGGTTTGGTAGTTTTTGGGGACAAAACTATTCTTTTTAACAATAGCTCTGTTGCATGCGTGTGTTTTTTTAGAAAACCAGCAGTTCTGGCCTTCTGGATTAATGATGGTTAGTCTTTCTCTTTCTCTTTTAGCATCTGTCCTCCAGCCTAGTGAAACAGTAAGTAAATTCTGTCCTTCCAATAGGAACAAGCAAGTAAACGTCAGCTTAAAGTTTTTAACAGTTCGTTAGGGAGCTGCTTAATCTCATGTATGAGAGGCTGAAATAAAAGTAAAACATGTTTCGGGGTTCTTTGTCCAAACCAGGGGGAAAAAGGTGAAAGAAATATTGACCGTATGGGTTCTGTTGAGTTACTTTCTCCAAGAGAAACCATGTAGACAGTAGATATGATCGGAACCCTAAAGTCTTGTGGTTTTTAATGAAATTCTGTGAAGACAAAAGGTGCTTTGATTGACATGATCGTTCATCTGTTCTGCAGGCATCCATGATACCTCCCCCAACTTCTTCAGGTGAGGAACTGTTCTCTGGGACACGCTCCTATAACTATTTGACTTGTTGGCTTCGCTTTTATGCACCTTGTTGTTGAAAAGCAAGCAAACCACCTCAAGGTGCCTAAGCGAAGAACACACAGCAAGTCAAAATAATTACCTGTAAAGCCTGGTATAGAACTGCGGAGTCTTTGAAGGGACAGAAATCCAATGAAATCTGTCTAGTAGACCTTTTTTTGATAGGATTTATTGCTTTAATTAATGTGAGCATAGAGTATTGATGGAGTACTTTGTTCGGATAGATCTTTCACAGCTCCTAAAATAGATCTTCGTCTTCTCTATCCTAATAGAGAAGCCTTACAAGCAGGCACAATATTTTTTCATAACTGCTCAAAACTAAATTATTCAATCCGAGGCCTATTTTCAGGATCGGAATCTTCCTGCCCGTGCCAGGTTGGCTCATTTTCAGACTTGTTGATTTGAAGCTTATCAGCTTTTTGAAACCAATAACACAAACTGTTTGGAATACGCCGATTTGTGTGTATGTGGTGTGGGAGCTGTTTGTCAGCTGGCTCTTTCTGGCAAGGTGGATTTTTTTGGTAGATGTAAAACTTCAGAGGCAACGAGAACTTGTAGTGACTTAAAATTGAGACAGAGCAAAGCTTCTTAAAACTGAAGGAACAATGGCCATTCTGAGCTTATTTTAAACTTTTATTTGCGGACTTTTGCTATGGAGAGGGTTTTGTGGTTTGGGGTTGTGTTTTTTAAGGTCCAGAGTGTCTTTGGTGACTCAGGAATGGTTGGATGGCGTGTGATACTATGAATGAATGCTAAAGGCATGCGAAGGATGCAGGAGATGCTAACGATATTTCTGTGCCCACCATTTCAGTTCGGAAGCCACGATACGTCAGACGAGAACGATCGCTAGTGACGTCTGCGTCTGCTGCTGTGATCTCTTCTTCCGAAACCAGGGTCAGCAATGTTTAGCCTTCGTTCTTGGCTGAGGACTTGGTTTGCGTACGCAGCGTCGAAGAAACTTTTTTTTTGAATCCACTGAAGTGCCAGGAAAACACCGCAAGCAGCTGACCCAAGTGGAAGCCAAATGACTGTGTCCAAGTGTTTGTGCCAAACGTTAACAGAGAAATGAGCTCATGCAGAGGAGATGCTGACGACGGGCTCCGTCCAGTTCGGTGAACTGCTTTGGTGATCTTGAGGAGCACTATCCCAGCTCTGTGGTTTCATTTGTCTCCTACAGAGGCTGTGCGTAAGGTCTTTAAAAGAATCTGCCTTTCTTTGGTACCCTTTTGGTTTTGGCGAGTTCTTTTCCCTGTGTCGTGCCGCGTTCCCTGTCCCCAGAGCTGAATGTCTCAGTGCTGCCAGGCCAACGCGCAATCCTGGGATCACTCAAGGATGTGCTCTTGTTTGAAGGACCCACTTGTAAGCGCTAACACTAAGTGCCACTGCTTTAACCTTGTAGGACAATATAACGATACTTAACATGCAGGATCCTTTCAAAGCAAAAAAAATGATGCCTCCTGGAGCATCCTCGTCAGCCTCTGACACCGCTGACCCTGGTTTTTAACTGTGAACATAGATCTGCTATCCAGATGCTGTTGTTCTTGGTGCTTTTGAAGGCTGTAGTCAGTGTGGGTCCAATCCCCAGTGTGGGAATCTGTTGGGAAGCTTTTCCTGTTGGCTTCAGCTCAGTTCTTGATAAAGAGCCATGGACTGTGGCTCTGTAACTGATAGGCTGGTGTGTCCGTCCTGCAAAGACTGTCTCCACCACCTTCCTTCCCTTAGCACAGCAGCAGAAGGGAAGCCAGAATTCCTGCAGATATCTGTGTGTCCGTTTAGACACCTCAGTGTGAGTACTGAGATGACCTGGGGAGGTCACTGAATTTCTGCCAATGCAATAAGGGGTTTCTTTGGTCAAGCCCTTCATGAACACGCCTGACATCTGCAGGCCAGCACCTTACGACAGAGCTCGATGAGTATTTCCTTGTTGGAAGCGCCAGGCTAAATAGCCCCTGGCCATGTGGCCAAGTAGTCACTCGATCAGGAAATTAAAGTAGCTGGAAGATAATTAGTGATTTTTTTTTTATTTTTTCTTGGCTAGGTTATCGTTCACCCTCCTTTTTCCTGGTTAACTCTTGCCACGTGAACACGTATATCAACAGAACAGGCACAGCGGTACGGGCATAAGAGTGGGTGACTGGGAAACAAGTGAGAAACCTGAGGTTGCTAAATTGGTTGAGGTGTCACTGTCACCGTATGCGAAATGATAACTCTGCAGCTTGTGCGTTCCCACCTACCTGTGTTGCTGTTGCCTGTTTTGGTTTTGCTGGTGCTCCATTCTGGGTCTCGGCTCCTAAAATAAATTTCTTGGAAGCTTTTCATCAGCATCCGCTGGCATGAGCATAAACTGGAACAGCCGGTTCTCTTTTTCAGGAAAAAAGGGAGCGTAACTGTCTTGAGCTGACATGACACCCATATGGAGAGTCCAGACTTCTGATCCAGATTGCCTTTTCTCAGTGGCTAAAAGATGAGAGCTGCGATGGGAGGAGATAAATATATCGTATTGCATAGACCTGCGTTTATATAAGTTTCAGAGCAGTCGTATTTCCTTTTATCTCACGGCTCACAAGGTCATGAAATCACTTGGAGTGCCCCAGCAAGGTAGGGCAAGGATTGAGGATAAAGAACGAACCACGAAGAGGCCCCCACGCCAGAATTAAATAACCTGAATTGCTGTGTGTTGAAACTTAGGATTGTCTGTCTATCACAATGTTAAATAACATTTTTGTTCTCCTGGGCAAAACTGAAGGCAGCAGCTAATGGCATTTTGAGACCCCTCAGCTTACAATACATTGGCGTGTTCCAAGTTCAAGAGGGGTGGCAGTTTTCTTTCTGTCCCTTTTGGTGTCTCTTTGTGCTGCTGCGATTTTCCCACAGGTAGACATTCTGTCTGGAGGGAGGTCAGAAGGTTGGTTTTTTACCTGAACTTAATTGCTGAATATTTTCCTAACCGCTAAGGAAAAGGAGTAACTATGCAAATAACGCCAGGAAACTGCACCTCCGAAAGCAGGGAGGTTCTGCCTGCGACTCCGCCAATGATCGTGCGTTCTCGTATTGCTTAGTTGCTGATCTGTTCTTTCTCCACGTAAATCACTGAAGGATCGTTCATGTCACTGCTGTCTGAACCTTATCTTCTCCTCAAGTGAGCATTGTAACAGTTTAATGTCAAGCATCTGACACTCCAACATCTGTGCAGTCGAGTTTTGCTCGGTGATAACATCTCTCTTCCCCCCGCCCTCGCTCCAGTAAACTCTTAAATGCAACAGATATTTTTACTATTTCTATGCGTGTGTGTTTCAGGAACTGTTGTTATTGCTGTCTGACACAGTGGGCTCCTGGTCTAAACAGTTTCTCATTCGTTTGCACTGTCGAATTAAGTATATAACATGGTGGTTTGGTTTCCATCTCCCTTCAAAATAATAATACCTACCTATATATATATATTTTAGGAAATTGGCTTTAAGGAACCCCGATATTTAATGTATTTGTATATTTTTAAATCGTGCCAAAATAAACATATTTGAGCTTTTCTTTTTTTTTTTTTAACCACTGCGGAGGTCATTCGTGTGTTTCCTTTCCAAGCACGGAATGAAGGGAGCAAAATGAACACCCAAAGTAGATCATTGTTGTGGTTCATATGGTGTGTTACCTTCAGCAGAACTAGATTTACTTAGATCTCATTCGAAGATGACAACAGGAGTAGCAAGAAAAGTGTAGGGTTAGCCTAGGTGATTCTTGAGGTCCCTTCCAACCTGGTATTCTATGATTATATGCTTTTATAAAAAGGGGGCAGCTGAGCAGTGCCGAGTGTATCACAAGTTGAGATAATCAGGAAAAGTTCTTGTCAATCACAGTGAAAATC
>WEIS01006769.1:120521-132298 GCA_013389965.1 Todus mexicanus | reverse complement strand
GCTCCTGGCAAAGGGGTGCCAGCCATGGCCAGAGGTCAGGTAGGTTACTGAGTGGGGTGGATCTTCTGTCACCACGATTCTTGCGCTAGCAAAGCCGTGGGCTCTGTTCAGTGTTGCTGCTCTGTACAGAAGCCTTTCCGTTCTCTGCAGGTTGTCAATCATTCTGGCAGCTCTTCGAGCATCCGTTGTTAATTACTTTTTCATCAATTTCCGAGGAGGATGGCAAAGATCCTGAGTTAATTGCGTGATAGATTAGGGTGTGCTCTGAACCACATGGAGTATCTCACTGCTGAAAATCTTTGGAGCTTTGGGGTTTTTTTTCTCCTTTTTATTTAAAAATAATTAAAATTTTTTTTAAAAATTAAAAAATCCAACCTCAATACAATTTAAAAGAAGTACTGCCTAAAAAAACCTAACTACCCAGAGAAACCAAGTAGTTCTAAATGGAATAGCTCCAGTCTCCTAAGCGTACTATTGTAATTCTGCTTTCATAATGTGGGAGACGTTTTAATTGTTATCTCTTGAGAAGCATCAGCTTAAATCTGCTCTCAACAATACTCTCTTTTTTTTTGCCTGTGTGTATCAGTTAAGTTTTATCATTTTGACAGCCCATTGTAGCATTGGGGCGAGGGTTTAGGCTGGGCAAGAAACATGGAAGCAGAGAATGACATCAGGCTTTCTGTGCTTGTAATAAGCAGCCTTGATGCAGGATTGCAGCGGCTTTCGGGAGCTGGTGAATTTGAAGAGTGTTTGCACACCTGGTGATACGAATATTGTCTTGAAACTATTGTTTATGTTGGGATTTGTGCCTTCAGGTCAGGATTGGGAGATGTAGCCTGCAAGCTTCACCCCCTGTCTCTCTTATCCCTGTTGCTGAGCTCTGCTCAGAACAGTTTTTACCTTGAAAAGTTGGACTAGGTGATCCTTGAGGTCTCTTCCGACCTGAGATTCTACGATTCTATGATTCTGATATCTAGAATGGACGAGAGCCTGTTGCTTTTCTGTACGGATTCAAGGCGAGCAGAGGGATAGTTCTGCAGTGCAAGAGCCTTTCCTCACAAACCTTGAGCAAGTTACCTGAGAATGAAAAGGCAACGTTATTTTCAGACTTATTGGAGAGCCCGGTAAGGGCTGGGAAGTGCTCGGGCTCTGCAGCTGTGTGTGACATGGTATCTAGACTTTGGAGCTTTATGGTGGTAGAAAGTGCAATGCAAATACGGAACATAAGCTCCCCTTGAAAGCTCAGGGAGTGAGGAGTAAATGGGAACAGCTCCAGACATACGTGCCTCAGAGTGTCAGGTCACAGCAGCTCCATCTGCAAGCCCAATTCCCTGCCCTCCTCGGCTTATCCAAGCCCTGGTTTAACTGGAAAGGAATGCTGCAGTACTGGTGAGGAAAGTGTGTGAGCAGGAAGATCTGTTAACAAAAGCTGTTTATCCTGAAGCTTGCTAAATCCAGTGTGAGGTCAACGAGAGAAGTCAGGGCAGTGGGAGAGAAAAACAGTAGTTAAAATATTGCACCACGGGTCACAAAGCGAACGCTTGAGGGAGGTGGCTTTTTCTTGGGGGGTTGTAGTCGCCTATTACTCCACAGAGGAATTGTACCCTGTGAGGGAGATCACTGTGGGGAGAATGGATCTGAAAAATGGGTAGGAGATCTAGAGAACAGTGGGTAAGGAGTATCATACATCAGACTCCTAAGGCCTGCAGCTTGCAGGTTTAAACCAGGGCTTAGCGTGGAACTATTTTGAGATACAAAGCAGGTTTTCACTCTCCTTTATACTCAGTGTCATTGCTTTGACTTTCGGACTCCATCTGAAGAGCAAAAAGCCAAAGCCCTTGCTTGAGAGATGCTCCAGCCCAGATCTCACATGAGCAGGTCTATGATGAGGGGACTGGGTGACTTCAGAAGGGGTTTGATGTGCTAGTTTTATTATGGTATGCATTCGACTCTCCACGGGCTTCCAAAATGAGGAGGATTGTTGAAGCTTCTTTCTAATATTACTCTTTGTAAATGATGTTTGTCTCGTTGGAAGCGTTGCCTGCAATCCCATGGCTGCTTGTTCAAAGCCAGAACAAAGCTGGTTTGTTGCTCTTGGTGTTTCAAATGTCCATCGCTATAAATTAACTGCAACTATATCAGCAACGCTGCAGAATCTTCTCTATTATATCACAGCAAACAAGTGCTAATTAGTTTTTGAAGCTTCCTAGAATGCAACCAGGCTGTTCAACAGCAACTCTGGATTCATCTGACGGGACCCAACTTCAGACCCAAGGATAGGAGGATTAGTCTTAGGGTGAGTGTGGTTTGATGTATTTGAAGTACAGCATGTACAGAGCGGGTTTCTTTCTTTTTCTAATTCCGTTGGATTTATGTAACCGAACAAAGATTTGGCCTTTGACGGCAGAAATGTCCATGTGAGCGCATTGATTTTACTGAGGCCAGACGAGCTCAAAGACTGAGGCCAAGAGCTCAAAGACTCATCCTTTCTATCTTGTCTTTCTGGGCAAAGACTCCAGCTATTGGTATCTGGTAGATAACCTGGTCCCTCTGCTCATTTTCCAAGTATTTGGCAAAGAAGATTGAAGAGTCTGAGAAGCTCTGTGAGGCTGGAGCACGTAATGAATCAGGAATACCCAGTCTCACCGTGGAAAATGATGGAATTGGATGGTGTTTATTGCCCAGCTACAACCCGGGAGCCTTGCAGGCATCTTCCCGAAATAAATGCATGTAAGGGAAGGTTGTTTCGGTGATGAATCTGTGGGCTAGTAATGCTGAGAGCAGGATCTTCCTGAAAATGTGTCCTCTTAGGTGGACTTTTTACGTGAGAGGTTTAAGCCCCGTTTGCTGGGTTTATGACCAGCTGGTGCACGCACACCCCAAAAGCCAGGAGTATGGAAACCGATGGCAGCTTTTCAGCTCTGCTACTAACAAGAAACTCTTTAATCTACTCTTGCCACCTTTCCCCTTTCTTGTCCGATGCGGTTCCCGCTGCCTCGGGCGCTATCGGTGAGGTTCATCTGATTATTCTTGCTTTTACCAGCATCCCAGTAAATCCTGTTTGAAGGCAAGGTCTATATGACTGATGTGCCGTTTTACAGCACACCACACAGCTCTTTATTGCCGGATGACACAAAGTCCAGGACCATGACCTTTGGAAAGCTCTCGCTCTCCCCGAAGGAATTTCACGAGTAAATCACTGACTTTTCTTGCTGGTTATCACGGTTAAGCAGTGGGGAAACAAGTCCCCTCTCTAATTTTCTTCTTTATAGCTTTCTATCCAGTGAAGTATTGAGATATCAGATGGTTGACCTCGTCCCAGAAGTTCGATTCTATTTAACATCTCGATACTGGAATCTCTCATTTCCTTCAAAACTCACTTGGAGCAATTGTCAAACTGTTTTAAGTTTGATTTATGAAAACCATGACTCATGCCAGCTACAAGATCCCCTTTATGCCTTACATACTTGCCCCGCAATATCTGCGCTTTGCTAAAAATGCACCTTCTGAAGAAGTTTAGCTTAGTTTCAAGAGTCCTCATGCAGGAGCAAATTGAAGAAGCTTAACCAAATGCTTGCTGCAAGGGAAGTTTCTGTCTCTCCGGGAGTGAAGATTCTTCTCCGGTGTCATAACATCCAGCTAGATATAGCTCAAAGCAAATGCTGGTCCTGCTCACAAGCGCTCTCACTCATGACTTGCTTCTAAGAATGCTCCTCTTGTTAAAAGAGCTAAATCAGTCTGAAAACAAGTTTTACAGCTAAATCCTGGGGAAGAGATGGCTGGAGATAATCGGTCTTGTTTACATTTGAAACGCTTTGTAACTGCGTCAGTTCTTGAATGAATTTTCTTTAACAATGATGGCTCGGAGAGATAAGCGCTCGCTTTATAACCCCTGACTTACACAAGTAAATAAAAAGCTGGTTATGACCAGTATGGAAACAGGACCTGGCATGTGGCAGTGAAATCACGTTCCAGCCAGATCCGCAGGTCTTGGGCTTGGAGAATAATTTGCCTAAAAGGGTGGGTGGGTAGACACAGGGCGGATGCGTTCGTTGGTTCATGCCCGTCTAAGGAGCAAGGGTTCTGATAAGCTGCTGGTGCTAATGGTGTTTACCATAGCTAAAAGGAAAGGATCTTTTGTTATCTTCATTCCCGCTACGTGAAAACTCCAGCAGGGCTGGGATATGCAGAGCGCCTAAAAGCTGTGACGTGTGCCAGGAGCCGATGCTGGTGATGGGAGTTCACGCCGCTCGGAATTTTTATTTGCATGTAGATACTTGGTGGCTCTTTCTTTGAAAGGAGAAGCTGTTGGTTGATTCTGATAACCGGTCATGACTTTATTTATGTATTGTAGGAGGAACCTGCGGTTCTGTGGAAGGCGGGTGATGGCCGGTGCAAGCAGGATGTCGAGTATTGAGGACTTCATGCAGCGTGGCTTTTCCTGAAGCTCCCAGTGCTCTTCATCAGGCCATGGAAGAGAGAGCTAATTCTCACTTGTATGGAGCAGGAGATGGTTTGTCCCTCTGGCTTAGCCCCCAGCATTTGGCGCTTGGCAACATGGTTTAGTGGTGGACCTGGTAGAGTAGGGTTAATGGTTGGACTTGATGATCTTAGAGGTCTTCTCCAACCTAGATGATTCTGTGAACTTCAGTCTAGGAGGAGGTTTAGGTTGAATAGTAGGAAAAGTTTCTTTGCAGAAGAAGTTGCCCAACCTAAATGATTCGATGATTTCCAATGGCCGTTCAGCAGAAGGTGAGTTGTGTGATAATGCCCTTTGCTGAACACTCGGACCGCGGGGCTCAGTCCTGCTCCCCTCTGGAGTTCCGTGGGAGTTAGGAGGGCTCCGGAGTGTTATCTCCAAAGCTGGGCAAAGTCTCCTCCCAGTGCTCCTGCATTTTGCATCTGTGCAGCTGGAGGTGGGACGTCTTGTGGAGGAGAGGTTGCTCTTCATTTGATGTTCACGTGGCTGCTGCTCCTCCCCTTCCCCATTGTTCTGCCAGCACATAACAGAGCTTCTTTCTGGTTCTGTGTGTGAGGCCTCTGCTATTCCTGGGAGGCGCAGAATCCTGCGGTCATATTTATATGCAGGGAGAAAGACAAGCCTGTAGGGGCGGACAAAGCTGGCATTGTGCTCCGCACTCGAATAGCAGCTTGTCAAAAGCTTCGGGCTCTAAAACATCCCCTGGGCACTGCTTGCTCAGAAACCCTAGGCAGCTAAAGGAGTGAGTGCCACTTAGGTGAGGATTCTTTGTCTGCAGGGGAAGGAGCAGGCAGTCTGTAATCAGAGTTTAATGTACTCTGCTACCTGCTGGAGCTGGTGTCTGGTGGTTCTGAAGAGCTCGGTAAGAGCACTAAGGCAGAGAGGAGGGCGTGAGAGGAAGGGATTGGAGAGGAGCAGCAAAGGAATGTTGCCCCTGCTCCCAGCTGATAGAGGCTCTGCACAAAACCAGGCAGGGGACCTTGAAGTCTATTCGTGCATGAAGTTGTAAGAGCTTTCTCTCCATTTCCCTGAGCTTCCTGCCTGTGTGATTGCCCAAACTCTCCTGGTTTAAACTGTCTCCTCGGTAAACTTCTGGGGATGTAGAACTGCCTTGGCATTGGCACAGAGAAGCTGGCAAAGGTTTTTCCTCTCCAAGGATGGCGAGGCAGCTGTGCCAGTTTTCATCCATTCGAAATTTTTGACACTGAGGATGATGAGAGCCTGGCCCAGGTTGCCCCGAGAGGTGGTCGATGCCCCATCTCTCAAACCATCCCAGGGGAGGTTGTTGGGGGCTCAGAGCAACCTGCTCTAGTTGCAGATGGCCCTGCTCCCTGCAGAGGGTTGAATTAAATGAACTTGAAAAGTCCCTTCCAACCCAACCCAGTCTGTGATATTTGTGTTTATTTGCATCATGACGGTTGTTGGATGTGCAAAGCTTTTGTAGCAGCTTTTTCAGAAAGCTCAGTTCTCCGTGTTTCTACAAGGTTGTTTTTCTTCTTTTTTCAACCAACGGTAACTTTGATCAGCTACGCTGAAAGCTTCCAGTATCGTTTTGAAGGGGTTTTGGTGGAGATTTGGCAAAGTTTAGCAGGATTCTAATGGCAGTAAACGTTTTCATGATGGAGTTAGCTCAGAAAGCATTGGGGTATCTGTCAGCAGCGTCGAGTCAAAAGGACATCCCATGTGTCATGTGCTGGACCACCCTTCCTTAAGAAGAAGCTGCTCCTTGTCAGAACTTTGACACGCTCTGAAGAGATGACTCATTCTGCAGCAGCTCCTGGGTAGTAAATGGTCTGTGGGTGACACCTTGTGGTACCCGGCATCAGCTCATGCCCAGCTGCAGAATGAACCTGAACCAGCCCCCAGCTCTCTGCTCCCGGAGCAAATGTGCGCACACTGAGCCTGGGGTATTTGTCACCAAGATTTCATCACCTGTTTGCTCCCTTAAGGCCAAAGTAGAAGAAGCTGGTGGAGTTTTGCCAGTGTAGGAGTTGCTAAAAAAGCGAAATTCGTGGGGTTTTTTTCCTTCAGAATGTGCTGGCTGCTGCTCCAGAGCCGATTCTTTGCACGTTGTAGAACCTCTCACATGTGAAATGGCAAGACACAAAGTGTTAAACATCAAAAAGAGTCTGGTCTTTCTGAGGAGCAGCCTCCAAATGACATTTTTATGGCAGATCAAGAATCCATTCGGCAGAAGTATCTGACATCTGAAATAACGGTGGCTGCTTTATTTTTTCATTATAGATTATTCCCTCATTCTACAATACAATTTCAGTAAGAAAATGTATTTCTGATTAAGAGAGAGAGTGGTAAATAGGATCTTATTATCTGTCTTGGTGTTAGGAGAAAGAGCTTTGTGTTGAATGAGGAAATAAAAGGCATTTAATTTTACATTACGTTTAATTTTAGTTTGCAACCTGTCAAAAATCTCCTACTTCAGGGAGAAATTCTCAGTTGGAAGGCACAGCAAAGAGAACAAGTGGGGCGATAATATTTGAAAATCTAATTCAAAGCATATGCTGCCCTCAGATAACACGGCGAGAGCTAATCTGGTTCTACAGGTAAAGATCCTTTCAGGAGGTTCAGAGCTGAACAGTGATTAAGATGAACCGAGCGTGTAATTTCATAAATTATCCACATTCCCACTTCAGATTCAGCAGGGAAAGTGCTTTATCGAATTCCAAATGGGAGACAGAGGTCTGAGCTGCTCTCTAGTGGAAACTTCATTATCTCCAGGGTTGACTTTTAGAACAAATTTCAATTCTCCACGACACCATTGGCTCGAAGGCTCCTAAACTTTGACAAAGCCCTGAAAATACGGTTGAAAATGGTGTAAGCATACCCCAGATGAATCTTGGGTTTTGTTTTGAGCTTGTGTTCCCCTGTGATGGGAATATTTGCCGCCCCAGGACTGCAGGTCAGTGAAACACAGTGAATATAAGTTATTGAAGAGCTGCTAGAACGGAATTTTTATTCAGCAGAGGATGGGGGTGTCAGCAAATCAATATATGAGATGTGAAAAGCATTGGATTTAGACTGGAAAAAAATAAGTGCCATTGGGAGGGGAAAAAAATCACCCTTTTCTGAGTGTGCTGTTCTGTGGAAAACAGGATTTTTCTAAACAGAAAGCGAGGGGATTTGGGTGTGAGCAACACGAATTCTGTATTGTCCTGACGCTGCAGAGGGATGCGTGAGATGGGGTGATGGAAATGGGACCTTGTTGACTGAGATATGGCTCATCAGCCGTCGCTGTCCTTCTTTCCCCTGGTTATTGGAGCAGCCTGGGTCATGTAGAGCATGAATGTTCCGTCTGAAGGGATCCAGTGCCCTCAAATAAAGGATAGCCGTTGGTGTTGCTGATCCCAAACGCCAGAGTTAGCAGGTTTGGTTGATGACTGCTACCCATTCGACAGCAAAGTGAAGCAGATGACTTTCCCTAAAGGTTTCGGATCCAGTTTGTGTGTGTAATATGAATTGAGCGCACCAGTCCTATATGCAGGGAAGCCTTTGTTAACAATTTAAAGCAATGTTACTCCTTTGAATTCTGCTTCCATTTTCGGGGGAAAAGAAAACCCCCTGATTTTGGAAGAACTGGAGTTACAACCTTCGCTAGCTGGGGGACTTTCTCATAAAGTATTTTTCGGTTTAGTGCTATTTAAAAATATATATATAAAACTGCTCAGGAGGAGGGAAATACGGCACCATTCACTTGAGCGTCATAAAAAAAACTTCTGCAAGTCCCATTTGCCATCTGTTGCCTTAACCCCGTGGACACCGTTCTTTAACTCTTTAATTCTCATACAGAGGACGAAATGTCCTTGTGCAAAAGGACAACAGTTAGAGTCGACTGATAACGAAAAAGCTGATGTGGAAGTAGAGGATGCCTGAAGTCAGGCTAATGAACAGGTGAGGGGATTGACGCCTCTCCCCGAGTCGACTCCAGTGATCTGTTGGGAGGCTGTAGCAACGTAGGGCTTGTAGTTCAGCGAATGGTTCAATTAGGCAGCATACAGTACAATTAACTGCCTGCAATTAGAATGAGTGCCTTAATTGCCATGTTTACATTTTGCAACCTCTCTACTCCGATCAGACAAAGCCTTCCCAGCGTATAAAGCTGGGCATAAACATTTTGCTTCTTCCCTTCGTTTCCCTACCACATGCTAATTTCAAGATCGAAGATTGAGGTTTTGGCAAATGATTATCGAGCTTGAGCCCCATAATATAAGGCAACAAAGGCAGCCGAGTTTGGACAGTTGGGCTGCCTTTCGCCTTTAAACTTAATGGATATGGATGTTTGCTAATCACTTCACATTCGTAACTATTCCTCTCAACTGCAAACGTACATAAAATGGACTTTAAAGCCTCTTAAAAGATATTTTGTCTGGAGTTGCTTTCTTTTCCCTAAGTGCTTTGGTTCAACAGGGCTCCTTGTCTGCTGTTACAGGCAGGGGGGTGCTTTTTCTCTTATCCCAAGTGGCTGCTGCCTAAAGCTTATCTCTGAGAATCTAGGACTCCCACTCTCTGTAAGTTTGGCTAACTGGCTTGCTCTAGAACTTCCAGACCAGTTTCCAGGTATGGCGAGTCGAACACTTATCCTATCTAATACAAAATGCTGAGATCCACTGAAGGGACCGGGGCATCCTAAATTACAAGATTGTGAAATCGTTTGCATGATTAATTCAGTGGCGTAGATGAGACAGGCTAAGCTTACACATTCTGATAGATCAAAATATCAGGGGAGGTTTAAACTGGATGTTAGGAAAAACTTCTTTGCAGAGAGAGCTATTTCCCACTGCAATAGGCTGCCCAGGGAGGTGGTGGAGTCACCATCCTTGGATGTGTTCAAGAAGTTGGATGATGTGTAGTCAGTGACATGATTTAGATGATGAGATGATATTGGGTAACAAGTTGGTTATAGGTTAGGTAATAGGTTACAGGTTGGACTTGATCTCTGCGGTCTTTTCCAACCTTGTTAATTCTATGATTCTATGATCTGTTCCCTGTGTACAGAATAGTGGGAAGAGCCACAATGGAGTTTAACAGATGATGACTCCTAAGGAAGATCACTCCAGAAGGTAGTCTGGTCTCTTTTAAACCCTAACCCTGAGCTAGTGATATCTTCTGAACTTCTAGTTGTATTAGGATCTATCTTTCTAGAAGACACCCAACCTTGATTCCAAAGCTTTCGAATGAGGGAATCCCCCGTGTTGTTAGATAAGCTGCTCCCGTGCTTTGATTTCTCCTGTGCTGACTCCTGCAGTGCTTTTATCTTTGCAGGCCACCTCCAAATTAAAGCGAGATGAAGAACGATCCGTTTATTGCTGTCCTTTGTGCACCATCCCCGGGCACGAGGAGCTACCACCAGACAAATATTTGCTTTACAAATTGGGTTGAACGGGCTGGAGGGACTGAAGTATTTTGTGCTCTAACTGGAGTAAATTATCAGATGATGTGAGTAAATCTGCGGGAGAGGCTGCTTATCTGTTTGCCTTACCTTAATGCACGCTCGGAGATGGGAAGGTGGTGATAACGATGGTTTGTGAAGGGAGGGCAAAGGCAGAAGGGGGCAAAAGTCAGAGGACACAGGGATGGAAGCGAAGCAGCTTGTAAGTGAAGACCCCAAACCGGGATTTGACACAGCATAACTAGGGAGTAGAATTAGAAGAACAAGGATATTCTTATTGCATTCCTCTTTGGATGTCTGTGATAACTGCAGCAAGCGTCAGGTTTTTATACTTGAGAGTTGCACAGTAGCCATCTTATGGGCTTCAAATGTGACCAGCTTCATGCTGGACGTGTCCCTCACTGTGACACAAGCTGTTGGTGGAGAGAAGGAATGGAGCTGAAGAAGGTGAAACAGTGCTGGGAGCAAGCTCCATGGGTTTCAGATGGGTCTTTGGAGAGACACAGGACACAGCACAATCTCTCTGCCCTCTCTAGTGTCTGGGCAGGGGAAATCCAGAGACCCAGAGCAAGGAGCGTCCCGTTGCAGTGGCCGCTTGGGGGGGTTAGAAGGCAAAGTGTGGTGCCCTCCTCCTGCCCAGGAAGCACTTGACTTCCCAACAAAGCAGTGGAGTGAGAAGAATGAGGGAAATTCTCATTCCTAGAGATACTTTATTCGGTCTTGCTGGCTTGGTCAAGTTTCTGAGTAAAAACAAGAAGAGAAATGAAGCTTCTCAGCAAGAGACGTGAAGCTTTTCTCCTTCTACAAGGTTAGATTTTCTCCAGAGAGGTTCATTTTTTGGCTTGCATCATTAACTGTTGTGGGAATAAGAAACAAAGGACCTCTGCTGGAGTGCAGCCAGAAGAGTCCCTTCGCTTAGTGGTGTCACACCAGCTTCTCAGCATTGTTCAGTCCCACCTGGGTGTCCCAGTTCCCAGTACTAGCCAGTTCTCCATCCACCAGTTGGGTTTCAACTGGTGATTTGCTCCAACTGCCACCTCATCCGAAGGCTATGGGAGACTAAGCGTAGACTAAGCGTAGGCATTTCGGTGCTGTTTCTGAGTTGTCTGTGCACTCCTGAAAAGTACAAGTACTCCTCAAGGGCACCCCTGTAGGATAAAAACCCAACACCTTAAGTCTCTGAAATACTCTGATTAAACTTTGAACTAGAAGTAGATATGGTTGGGAGGAGCGTGGTGAGCTCTTCGTTCTCATGGAAGCTTTTGAATATTTCAGGATCATAAAGCAAGTGGACTTTTTGAACACGGAAGTGGTGTTGTAACCCAACTTTTCATATACTCATCACCAGCGGGTTAATCCTCCCCTCTCAACGCACACCTACTCCTGCAAGCTGTTCCTTTCTACCGGTTGCCTCTTTGCTAATAAGCTTTGAAAAGCAAGTTCGTTAATGTGCTGGCTGCCAGACTGTGCTTTAATGAGCCTTTCTCAATGCCTCCTATCTTATCTCGAGCTTGATAAGTACAAAACGTTCCTGTGACATTGCTATAAATCACATTTTATTGATGCATCTCAATACGAAATGCCTGCTGCAGGTCGATGATGGCTGTTTGCTTTGGAAGGGGTAGCGTTGTACAAATAGAGGGCTGGGGTTTTCTTCTGACATGGGGATTGCTGGGGAAAGATTTTATTATATATATATATATTTAAGGTACATGGGAGGCTTTTGCATGAGTTGAAAAAGGAGGATGAGGACACTGCCAGTTGCCTTCCACATTAATCAGTTCATAAATTGTGTAACGTTGTTCATTCTGAGCACTAATTTTACTTGAAATGAGGACTTTTTAATACTTATCCCCCTCTCAGGACTACATAAAAACTACAGGGTTGCCTTTG